>NW_025570772.1:0-14238 GCF_020424385.1 Procambarus clarkii
TGTTTCCACAGGACTATTATGTTATGCGGAAAGAGAGGGAAGGAAGAGGTGGGGGTGGTGTAGCTCTGCTGGTAAGAAAAGGCTGGGATTTTGAGGAGATGGATATTCAGGGCTGTGAAGGTTTCAGTGACTACATAGCAGGTACTGTAACAAATGGAGGGAAAAAAAATTATAGTCGCAGTCATATATAATCCACCACCAAATGACAGAAGACCTAGACAGGAATATGATAGAAACAACATGGCCACCATTAACATAATAGAAAGAGCAGCTTCTGTTGCTAGCAGGAATGGATCTGGACTACTAATTATGGGAGACTTCAACCATGGGAAGATAGATTGGAAGAACAGAGACCCGCATGGAGGACCAGAAAACATGGAGAGCTAAGCTGCTGGACGTGGCAACAAGAAACTTTCTAAGCCAGCATACCAAAGAGACAACAAGAATGAGAGGAGAAGATGAACCAGCAATGCTTGATTTGATATTTACCCTAAATGAATGGGATATAAGGGAAGTTAAGATGGAAGCGCCCTTGGGAATGAGTGACCACAGTGTATTGAACTTTGAGTACCTGGTAGAGCTAGGACTTATCTCCCCCAAAAAGAACTAGGAATCAAAAGGCTGGCATACCGAAAGGGGAATTATGAACAGATGAGAAGTTTCCTAAGTGAAATACCTTGGGACACAGACCTCAGAGACAAGTCTGTACAGGGTATGATGGACTATGTTACCCAAAAGTGTCAGGAGGCAGTAAACAGGTTCATCCCGGCCCAAAGGGAAAAATCCGAGAAGCAACAAAAGAATCCATGGTATAATAGGGCATGTATGGAAGCGAAGAAACTGAACAAAAAGGCGTGGAGGAACTTCCGGAATAACAGAACACCAGAAAGTAGGGAGAGATACCAGAGAACCAGGAATGAGTACGTCAGGGTGAGAAGAGAAGCAGAGAAAAATTTTGAAAATGATATAGCAAACAAAGCCAAGACCGAACCAAAGCTACTCCACAGTCACATCAGAAGGAAAACAACAGTGAAAGAACAGGTATTGAAACTTAGAACAGGCGAGGACAGGTATACAGAGAATGACAGAGAGGTGTGTGAGGAACTCAACAAGAGGTTCCAGGAGGTCTTCACAATAGAACAGGGTGTGGTCACTGTGCTAGGAGAAAGGGAGGTAAACCAGGCGGCCTTGGAGGAGTTCGAAATTACGAGAGAGGAGGTCAAGAGACACCTGCTGGATCTGGATGTTAGAAAGGCGGTTGGTCCAGATGGGATCTCACCATGGGTACTGAAAGAGTGTGCAGAGGCACTTTGCTTGCCACTCTCCATAGTGTATAGTAAATCACTAGAGACGGGAGACCTACCAGAAATATGGAAGACGGCGAATGTGGTCCCAATATACAAAAAGGGCGACAGACAAGAGGCACTGAACTACAGGCCAGTGTCCTTGACTTGTATACCATGCAAGGTGATGGAGAAGATCGTGAGAAAAAACCTGGTAACACATCTGGAGAGAAGGGACTTCGTGACAAATCGCCAACATGGATTCAGAGAGGGTAAATCTTGCCTTACAGGCTTGATAGAATTCTACGATCAGGTGACACAGATTAAGCAAGAAAGAGAGGGCTGGGCGGACTGCATTTTCTTGGATTGTCGGAAAGCCTTTGACACAGTACCGCATAAGAGGCTGGTACATAAGCTGGAGAGACAGGCAGGTGTAGCTGGTAAGGTGCTCCAGTGGATAAGGGAGTATCTAAGCAATAGGAAGCAGAGAGTTACGGTGAGGGGTGAGACCTCCGATTGGCGTGAAGTCACCAGTGGAGTCCCACAGGGCTCTGTACTCGGTCCTATCTTGTTTCTGATATATGTAAATGATCTCCCGGAGGGTATCGATTCATTTCTCTCAATGTTTGCGGACGATGCTAAAATTATGAGAAGGATTAAAACAGAAGAGGACTGTTTGAGGCTTCAAGAAGACCTAGACAAGCTGAAGGAATGGTCGAACAAATGGTTGTTAGAGTTTAACCCAACCAAATGTAATGTAATGAAGATAGGTGTACGGAGCAGGAGGCCAGATACAAGGTATCATCTGGGAGAGGAAATTCTTCAGGAGTCAGAGAAGGAAAAAGACTTGGGGGTTGATATCACGCCAGACCTGTCTCCTGCAGCACATATCAAGCGGATAACATCAGCGGCATATGCCAGGCTGGCCAACATACGAACGGCATTCAGAAACTTGTGTAAAGAATCATTCAGAACTTTGTATACCACATATGTCAGGCCAATCCTGGAGTATGCAGCCCCAGCATGGAGTCCATATCTAGTCAAGGATAAGACTAAACTGGAAAAGGATCAAAGGTTTGCCACCAGACTAGTACCCGAGCTGAGAGGTATGAGCTACGAGGAGAGACTACGGGAATTAAACCTCACTTCGCTGGAAGACAGAAGAGTTAGGGGGGACATGATCACCACATTCAAGATTCTGAAGGGGATTGATAGGGTAGATAAAGACAGTCTATTTAACACAAGGGGAACACGCACAAGGGGACACAGGTGGAAACTGAGTGCCCAAATGAGCCACAGAGATATTAGAAAGAACTTTTTTAGTGTCAGAGTGGTTGACAAATGGAATGCATTAGGGGGTGATGTGGTGGAGGCTCACTCCATACACAGTTTCAAGTGTAGATATGACAGAGCCCGATAGGCTCATGAATCTGTACACCTGTTGATTGACGGTTGAGAGGCGGGACCAAAGAGCCAGAGCTCAACCCCCGCAAACACAACTAGGTGAGTACAACTAGGTGAGTACACACACACACACACACACACACACACATACACACACACACACACACACACACATACAGAGAGTGTGTCCTACATGTCGATGTTTGCGGATGATGCAAAGTTGATGAGAAGAGTTGTGACAGATGAGGATTGCAGGATCCTCGAAGAGGACCTGAACAGATTGCAGAGATGGTCAGAGAAATGGCTACTAGAATTCAACACGAGCAAATGTAAAGTTATGGAAATGGGACTAGGAGATAGGAGACCAGAGGGACAGTACACAATGAAGGGGAACAGCCTACCTGTAACGACGCGTGAAAGAGACCTGGGGGTGGACGTAACACCTAATCTATCTCCTGAGGCACATATTAATAGGATAACGACAGCAGCGTACTCTACACTGGCAAAAGTTAGAACATCATTCAGAAACCTAAGTAAGGAGGCATTTAGGGCGCTTTACACTGCCTACGTAAGGCCAGTCTTAGAGTATGCCGCCTCATCATGGAGTCCCCATCTGAAGAAGCATATAATGAAACTGGAAAAGGTTCAGAGGTTTGCAACGAGACTCGTCCCAGAGCTACGAGGGATGGGGTATGAAGAGCGCCTGAGGGAACTGTGCCTTACGACACTAGAAAGAAGAAGGGAGAGGGGGGACATGATAGGAACGTATAAGATACTCAGAGGAATTGACAGAGTGGACATAGACGAAATGTTCACACGGAATAGTAACAGAACGAGAGGACATGGATGGAAGCTTGAAACTCAGATGAGTCACAGAGATGTTAGGAAGTTTTCTTTTAGCGTGAGAGTAGTGGGGAAATGGAATGCACTTCAGGAACAGGTTGTGGAAGCAAATACTATTCATAATTTTAAAACCAGGTATGATAGGGAAATGGGACAGGAGTCATTGCTGTAAACAACCGATGCTCGAAAGGCGGGATCCAAGAGTCAATGCTCGATCCTGCAAGCACATATAGGTGAGTACACACACACACACACACACACACACACACACACACACACACACACACACACACACACACACACACACACACACACACACACACACACACACACACACACACACACACACACACACATACACACACACACACACATACACACACACACACATACACACACACACACACACACACACCACACACACACACACACACACACACACACACACACACACACACACACACACACACACACACATACACACACTCACACACACATACACACACACATACACACACACATACACACACACACAACAGTTGATTGGCAGTTGAGAGGCGGGCCGAAAGAGCAAAGCTCAACCCCCGCAAAAACACAACTAGTAAACACACACATACACACACACACACCACACACACACACACACACACACACACACACACACACACACACACACACACATACACACACACACACACACATACACACACACACACCACACACACACACACACACACACACACACACACACATACACACACACACACACACACACACACACACACACACACACACACACACACACACACATGGAGGGAAAAAAATTATAGTCGTAGTCATATATAATCCACCACCAAATGAAAGAAGACCTAGACAGGAATATGATAGAAACAACATGGCCACCATTAACATAATAGAAAGAGCAGCTTCTGTTGCTAGCAGGAATGGATCTGCATTACTAATTATGAGAGACTTCAACCATGGGAAGATAGATTGGAAGAACAGAGACCCGCATGGAGGACCAGAAACATGGAGAGCTAAGCTGCTGGACGTGGCAACAAGAAACTTTCTAAGCCAGCACACCAAAGAACCAACAAGAATGAGAGGAGAAGATGAACCAGCAATGCTTGATTTGATATTTACCCTAAATGAATGGGATATAAGGGAAGTTAAGATGGAAGCGCCCTTGGGAATGAGTGACCACAGTGTATTGAACTTTGAGTACCTGGTAGAACTAGGACTTATCTCCCCCCAAAAAGAACTAGGAATCAAAAGGCTGGCATACCGAAAGGGGAATTATGAACAGATGAGAAGTTTCCTAAGTGAAATACCTTGGGACACAGACCTCAGAGACAAGTCTGTACAGGGTATGATGGACTATGTTACCCAAAAGTGTCAGGAGGCAGAAAACAGATTCATCCCGGCCCAAAGGGAAAAATCCGAGAAGCAACAGAAGAATCCATGGTATAATAGGGCATGTATGGAAGCGAAGAAACTGAACATAAAAACGTGGAGGAACTTCCGGAATAACAGAACACCAGAAAGCAGAGAGAGATACCAGAGAACCAGGAATGAGTACGTCAGGTGAGAAGAGAAGCAGAGAAAAATTTTGAAAATGATATAGCAAACAAAGCCAAGACCGAACCAAAGCTACTCCACAGTCACATCAGAAGGAAAACAACAGTGAAAGAACAGGTATTGAAACTTCGAACAGGCGAGGACAGGTATACAGAGAATGACAGAGAGGTGTGTGAGGAACTCAACAAGAGGTTCCAGGAGGTCTTCACAATAGAACAGGGTGAGGTCACTGTGCTAGGAGAAAGGGAGGTAAACCAGGCGGCCTTGGAGGAGTTCGAAATTACGAGAGAGGAGGTCAAGAGACACCTGCTGGATCTGGATGTTAGAAAGGCTGTTGGTCCAGATGGGATCTCACCATAGGTACTGAAAGAGTGTGCAGAGGCACTTTGCTTGCCACTCTCCATAGTGTATAGTAAGTCACTAGAGACGAGAGACCTACCAGAAATATGGAAGACGGCGAATGTGGTCCCAATATACAAAAAGGGCGACAGACAAGAGGCACTGAACTACAGGCCAGTTTCCTTGACTTGTATACCATGCAAGGTGATGGAGAAGATCGTGAGAAAAAACCTGGTAACACATATGGAGAGAAGGGCCTTCGTGACAAATCGCCAACATGAGTTCAGGGAGGGTAAATCTTGCCTTACAGGCTTGATAGAATTCTACGATCAGGTGACACAGATTAAGCAAGAAAGAGAGGGCTGGGCGGACTGCATTTTCTTGGATTGTCGGAAAGCCTTTGACACAGTACCGCATAAGAGGCTGGTACATAAGCTGGAGAGACAGGCAGGTGTAGCTGGTAAGGTGCTCCAGTGGATAAGGGAGTATCTAAGCAATAGGAAGCAGAGTGTTACGGTGAGGGGTGAGACCTCCGATTGGCGTGAAGTCACCAGTGGAGTCCCACAGGGCTCTGTACTCGGTCCTATCTTGTTTCTGATATATGTAAATGATCTCCCGGAGGGTGTCGATTCATTTCTCTCAATGTTTGCGGACGATGCTAAAATTATGAAAAGGATTAAAACAGAAGAGGACTGATTGAGGCTTCAAGAAGACCTAGACAAGCTGAAGGAATGGTCGAACAAATGGTTGTTAGAGTTTAACCCAACCAAATGTAATGAAGATAGGTGTAGGGAGCAGGAGGCCAGATACAAGGTATCATCTGGGAGAAGAAATTCTTCAGGAGTCAGAGAAGGAAAAAGACTTGGGGGTTGATATCACGCCAGACCTGTCTCCTGCAGCACATATCAAGCGGATAACATCAGCGGCATATGCCAGGCTGGCCAGCATACGAACGGCATTCAGAAACTTGTGTAAAGAATCATTCAGAACTTTGTATACCACATATGTCAGGCCAATCCTGGAGTATGCAGCCCCAGCATGGAGTCCATATCTAGTCAAGGATAAGACTAAACTGGAAAAGGTTCAAAGGTTTGCCACCAGACTAGTACCCGAGCTGAGAGGTATGAGGTACGAGGAGAGACTACGGGAATTAAACCTCACTTCGCTGGAAGACAGAAGAGTTAGGGGGGACATGATCACCACATTCAAGATTCTGAAGGGAATTGATAGGGTAGATAAAGACAGTCTATTTAACACAAGGGGAACACGCACAAGGGGACACAGGTGGAAACTGAGTGCCCAAATGAGCCACAGAGATATTAGAAAGAACTTTTTAAGTGTCAGAGTGGTTGACAAATGAAATGCATTAGGAAGTGATGTGGTGGAGGCTGACTCCATACACAGTTTCAAGTGTAGATATGATAGAGCCCAGTAGGCTCAGGAACCTGTACACCTGTTGATTGACAGTTGAGGGGCGGGACCAAAGAGCCAGAGCTCAACCCCCGCAAGCACAACTAGGTGAGTACAACTAGGTGAGTACAAACACACACACACACACACACACACACACACACACACACACACACACACACACACACACAGGGGCCTCGTAGCCTGGTGGATAGCGCGCAGGAATCGTAATTCTGTGGCGCGGGTTCGATTCCCGCACGAGGCAGAAACAAATGGGCAAAGTTTCTTTCACCCTAAGTGCCCCTGTTACCTAGCAGTAAATAGGTACCTGGGAGTTAGTCAGCTGTCACGGGCTGCTTCCTGGGGTGTGTGTGTGTGGTGTGGAAAAAAAAAAAAAGTTGTTAGTAAACAGTTGATTGACAGTTGAGAGGCGGGCCGAAAGAGCAAAGCTCAAGCCCCGCAAAAACACAACCAGTAAACACACACACACACACACACACACACACACACACACACACACACACACACACACACACACACACACACACACACACACACACACACACACCGCAAAAGCCAGATTCGACAAAAGAACTGCAACTTAAGAACAGATCAATTCCAACGCAACAGGAACAAAGAGCGCAGTAGACGGGGCCTACAGAGCCCACTCCCCCGTAGTCACTGACAGGTAAATGCACACACCCGAACACCCAGACAAACCAGCTACTCCAAATCTCAACTGACAGCTGGAGGTCGTTGTGGTAGGTGTCGTCCACGCCGACGCCCTCCAGGATGTCCTTGACGTGAGGCGTGGACAGGCAGACAGCGAGTGGCACCCGGGGGTAGTAGGTCAGGAAGGCCAGGCACATCTCCTCCTCCGTGCCAAACCCGCCCTGGGGGAGAGTGAGAAGTCAGTCCCCCGCCTTGGGAGACTCACTGAGTAATGAGTGAGTGTTGGAAGACTCACTGGGTAATGAGTGAGTGTTGAGAGACTCACTGGGTAATGAGTGAGTGTTGAGAGACTCACTGGGTAATGAGTGAGTGTTGGGAGACTCACTGGGTAATGAGTGAGTGTTGAGAGACTCACTGGGTAATGAGTGAGTGTTGGGAGACTCACTGGGTAATGAGTGAGTGTTGAGAGACTCAACATATGAGTAACAATATTGAACAGAAGCAAATAACAAACTCCATCTGTTCTAAGCAGAACAAAACTAAATCTAAATAACACTGTGTCAAATGATAATGATAATGTGTTACGTTGTTATAATGACTCCCATTACGTGTTACGTTGTTATAATGAGTCCCATTACGTGTTACGTTGTTATAATGACTCCCATTACGTGTTACGTTGTTATAATGACTCCCATTACGTGTTATGTTGTTATAATGACTCCCATTACGTGTTACGTTGTTATAATGACTCCCATTACGTGTTATGTTGTTATAATGAGTCCCATTACGTGTTATGTTGTTACAATGACTCCCATTACGTGTTATGTTGTTATAATGACTCCCATTACGTGTTATGTTGTTATAATGACTCCCATTGCGTGTTACGTTGTTATAATGACTCCCATTACGTGGCATGTTGTTATAATGACTCCCATTACGTGTTACGTTGTTATAATGACTCCCATTACGTTGCATGTTGTTATAATGACTCCCATTACGTGTTACGTTGTTATAATGACTCCCATTACGTGGCATGTTGTTATAATGACTCCCATTACGTGTTACGTTGTTATAATGACTCCCATTACGTGGCATGTTGTTATAATGACTCCCATTACGTGTTACGTTGTTATAATGACTCCCATTACGTGGCATGTTGTTATAATGACTCCCATTACGTGGCATGTTGTTATAATGACTCCCATTACGTGTTATGCTGTTATAATGACTCCCATTACGTGTTATGTTGTTATAATGACTCCCATTACGTGTTATGTTGTTATAATGATTCCCATTACGTGTTATGTTGTTATAATGACTCCCATTACGTGGCATGTTGTTATAATGACTCCTATTACGTGTTATGTTGTTATAATGACTCCCATTACGTGGTATGTTGTTATATTGACTCCCATTACGTGTTATGTTGTTATAATGACTCCCATTACGTGGCATGTTGTTATAATGACTCCCATTACGTGGCATGTTGTTATAATGACTCCTATTACGTGTTATGTTGTTATAATGACTCCCATTACGTGTTATGTTGTTATAATGACTCCCATTACGTGTTATGTTGTTATAATGACTCCCATTACGTGTTATGTTGTTATAATGACTCCCATTACGTGTTATGTTGTTATAATGACTCCCATTACGTGTTATGTTGTTATAATGACTCCCATTACGTGTTATGTTGTTATAATGACTCCCATTACGTGTTATGTTGTTATAATGACTCCCATTACGTGTTATGTTGTTATAATGACTCCCATTACGTGTTATGTTGTTATAATGACTCCCATTACGTGTTATGTTGTTATAATGACTCCCATTACGTGTTATGTTGTTATAATGAGTCCCATTACGTGTTATGTTGTTATAATGACTCCCATTACGTGTTATGTTGTTATAATGGCTCCCATTACGTGTTATGTTGTTATAATGAGTCCCATTACGTGTTATGTTGTTATAATGACTCCCATTACGTGTTATGTTGTTATAATGACTCCCATTACGTGTTATGTTGTTATAATGAGTCCCATTACGTGTTATGTTGTTATAGTGACTCCCATTACGTGTTATGTTGTTATAATGAGTCCCATTACGTGTTATGTTGTTATAGTGACTCCCATTACGTGTTACGTTGTTATAATGACTCCCATTACGTGGCATGTTGTTATAATGACTCCCATTACGTGTTACGTTGTTATAATGACTCCCATTACGTGGCATGTTGTTATAATGACTCCCATTACGTGTTACGTTGTTTTAATGACTCCCATTACGTGGCATGTTGTTATAATGACTCCCATTACGTGGCATGTTGTTATAATGACTCCCATTACGTGTTATGTTGTTATAATGAGTCCCATTACGTGTTATGCTGATATAATGACTCCCATTACGTGATATGTTGTTATAATGATTCCCATTACGTGTTATGTTGTTATAATGACTCCCATTACGTGTTATGTTGTTATAATGACTCCCATTACGTGTTGTTATAATGACTCCCATTACGTGGCATGTTGTTATAATGACTCCTATTACGTGTTATGTTGTTATAATGACTCCCATTACGAGGCATGTTGTTATAATGAGTCCCATTACGTGGCATGTTGTTATAATGACTCCCATTACGTGTTATGTTGTTATAATGACTCCCATTACGTGTTATGTTGTTATAATGACTCCCATTACGTGTTATGTTGTTATAATGACTCCCATTACGTGTTATGTTGTTATAATGACTCCCATTACGTGTTATGTTGTTATAATGACTCCCATTACGTGTTATGTTGTTATAATGAGTCCCATTACGTGTTATGTTGTTATAATGAGTCCCATTACGTGTTATGTTGTTATAATGGCTCCCATTACGTCTTATGTTGTTATAATGAGTCCCATTACGTGTTATGTTGTTATAATGACTCCCATTACGTGTTATGTTGTTATAATGACTCCCATTACGTGTTATGTTGTTATAATGAGTCCCATTACGTGTTATGTTGTTATAATGAGTCCCATTACGTCTTATGTTGTTATAATGAGTCCCATTACGTGTTATGTTGTTATAATGACTCCCATTACGTGTTATGTTGTTATAATGACTCCCATTACGTGTTATGTTGTTATAATGACTCCCATTCCGTGTTACGTTGTTATAATGACTCCCATTACGTGGCATGTTGTTATAATGAGTCCCATTACGTGTTATGCTGATATAATGACTCCCATTACGTGATATGTTGTTATAATGACTCCCATTACGTGTTATGTTGTTATAATGACTCCCATTACGTGTTATGTTGTTTTAATGACTCCCATTACGTGTTATGTTGTTATAATGAGTCCCATTACGTGTTATGTTGTTACAATGACTCCCATTGCGTGTTATGTTGTTATAATGACTCCCATTACGTGTTATGTTGTTATAATGACTCCCAATGCGTGTTACGTTGTTATAATGACTCCCATTACGTGGCATGTTGTTATAATGACTCCCATTACGTGTTACGTTGTTATAATGACTCCCATTACGTGGCATGTTGTTATAATGACTCCCATTACGTGTTACGTTGTTTTAATGACTCCCATTACGTGGCATGTTGTTATAATGACTCCCATTACGTGTTATGTTGTTATAATGAGTCCCATTACGTGTTATGTTGTTATAATGAGTCCCATTACGTGTTATGTTGTTATAATGGCTCCCATTACGTCTTATGTTGTTATAATGAGTCCCATTACGTGTTATGTTGTTATAATGACTCCCATTACGTGTTATGTTGTTATAATGACTCCCATTACGTGTTATGTTGTTATAATGAGTCCCATTACGTGTTATGTTGTTATAATGAGTCCCATTACGTCTTATGTTGTTATAATGAGTCCCATTACGTGTTATGTTGTTATAATGACTCCCATTACGTGTTATGTTGTTATAATGACTCCCATTACGTGTTATGTTGTTATAATGAGTCCCATTACGTGTAATGTTGTTATAATGACTCCCATTACGTGTTATGTTGTTTTAATGACTCCCATTACGTGTTATGTTGTTATAATGAGTCCCATTACGTGTTATGTTGTTACAATGACTCCCATTACGTGTTATGTTGTTATAATGACTCCCATTACGTGTTATGTTGTTATAATGACTCCCATTGCGTGTTACGTTGTTATAATGACTCCCATTACGTGGCATGTTGTTATAATGACTCCCATTACGTGTTACGTTGTTATAATGACTCCCATTACGTGGCATGTTGTTATAATGACTCCCATTACGTGTTACGTTGTTTTAATGACTCCCATTACGTGGCATGTTGTTATAATGACTCCCATTACGTGGCATGTTGTTATAATGACTCCCATTACGTGGCATGTTGTTATAATGACTCCCATTACGTGTTATGTTGTTATAATGAGTCCCATTACGTGTTATGCTGATATAATGACTCCCATTACGTGATATGTTGTTATAATGATTCCCATTACGTGTTATGTTGTTATAATGACTCCCATTACGTGTTATGTTGTTATAATGACTCCCATTACGTGTTGTTATAATGACTCCCATTACGTGGCATGTTGTTATAATGACTCCTATTACGTGTTATGTTGTTATAATGACTCCCATTACGTGGCATGTTGTTATAATGACTCCCATTACGTGTTATGTTGTTATAATGACTCCCATTACGTGGCATGTTGTTATAATGACTCCTATTACGTGTTATGTTGTTATAATGACTCCCATTACGTGTTATGTTGTTATAATGACTCCCATTACGTGTTATGTTGTTATAATAACTCCCATTACGTGTTATGTTGTTATAATGACTCCCATTACGTGTTATGTTGTTATAATGACTCCCATTACGTGGCATGTTGTTATAATGACTCCTATTACGTGTTATGTTGTTATAATGACTCCCATTACGTGTTATGTTGTTATAATGACTCCCATTACGTGTTATGTTGTTATAATGACTCCCATTACGTGTTATGTTGTTATAATGACTCCCATTACGTGTTATGTTATTATAATGACTCCCATTACGTGGCATGTTGTTATAATGACTCCCATTACGTGTTATTTTGTTATAATGACTCCCATTACGTGGCATGTTGTTATAATGACTGCCATTACGTGTTATGTTGTTATAATGACTCCCATTACGTTGCATGTTGTTATAATGACTCCCATTACGTTGCATGTTGTTATAATGACTCCCATTACGTGTTATGTAGTTTTTGACACTGATGCTGCTGCAGGCAGATGACACTGTATGATGCTACTGCTGACAGATGACACTGTATGATGCTGCTGCAGGCAGATGACACTATGATGCTGCTGCAGGCAGATGACACTGTATGATGCTACTGCAGGCAGATGACACTGTATGATGCTGCTGCAGGCAGATGACACTGTATGATGCTGCTGCAGGCAGATGACACTGTATGATGCTACTGCTGACAGATGACACTGTATGATGCTGCTGCAGGCAGATGACACTGTATGATGCTGCTGCAGGCAGATGACACTGTATGATGCTGCTGCAGGCAGATGACACTGTATGATGCTGCTGCAGGCAGATGACACTGTATGATGCTGCTGCAGGCAGATGACACTACATTTACTAATTTACTCATGTATATGTCTAACCTACGCTTGAAACAATCCAGCGACTCCACGTCTATTATTTTAACGGGAAATTTGGTGCTTTCAAGCAGTGGCCAGAACTCACGAAGGTGGTGTGGTCGCGGCTGGTGGAGTCGTAGTCACACTCAAGGATGAGGGCGTCCCCGCGGAGAACACTTATGTTGTTCACTGGCCTCTGGTGCTGGAAACTGAAGTCGTAGTTCAAGTCTGCGGGCAGATACAGGCGATCATTAGTATTGGTTGGCTGAATATATATATAGAGAAAGATAGAGAGATTATATTATATATATATATATATATATATATATATATATATATATATATATATATATATATATATATATTCATATATATATATATATATATATATATATATATATATATATATATATATATATATATATATTATATATATATATATATATATATATATATATATATATATATATATATATATTATATATATATATATATATATATATATATATATATATATATATATATATATATATATATATATATATATATATATATATATATATATATATATATATATATATATATATATATATATATATATATATATATATATATATATATATATGTCGTACCTAGTAGCCAGAACGCACTTCTCAGCCTACTATGCAAGGCCCGATTTGCCTAATAAGCCAAGTTTTCCTGAATTAATGGTTTTTCGACTACCTAACCTACCTAACCTAACCTAACCTAACTTTTTAGGCAACCTAACCTAACCTGTAAAGATAGGTTAGATTAGGTTAGGTAGGGTTGGATAGGTTCGGTCATATATCTACGCTAATTTTAACTCAAATAAAATAAAATTGACCTCATACATAATGAAATGGGTAGCTTTATCATTTCATAAGAAAAAAACTAAAAAAAATATATTAATTCAGGAAAACTTGGTTTATTAGGCAAATCGGGCCTTGCAAAGTAGGCTGAGAAGTGCGTTCTGGCTACTAGGTACGACATATATATATATATATATATTTTCTTAGCATCAGGGCTTAATTGGAATAG
>NW_025570773.1:0-109814 GCF_020424385.1 Procambarus clarkii
ATAAAGCTACCCATTTCATTATGTATGAGGTCAATTTTTTTTTATTTTAGTTAAAATTAACGTAGATATATGACCGAACCTAACCAACCCTACCTAACCTAACCTAACCTATCTCTATAGGTTAGGTTAGGTTAGGTAGCCGAAAAAGTTAGGTTAGGTTAGGTTAGGTAGGTTAGGCAGTCGAAAAATAAATAATTCATGAAAACTTGGCTTATTAGGCAGATCAGGCCTTGCATAGTAGGCTGAGAAGTGCGTTCTAGCTACTAGGTACGACATATATATATATATATATATATATATATATATATATATATATATATATATATATATATATATATATATATATATATATATATGTCGTACCTAGTAGCCAGAACTCACTTCTATGCCTACTATGCAAGGCCCGATTTGCCTAATAAGCCAAGTTTTCATGAATTAATTGTTTTTCGACTACCTAACCTACCTAACCTAACCTAACCTAACTTTTTCGGCTACCTACCCTAACCTAACCTATAAAGATAGGTTAGGTTAGGTTAGGTAGGGTTGGTTAGGTTCGGTCACATATCTACGTTAATTTTAACTCCAATAAAAAAAAATTGACCTCATACATAATGAAATGGGTAGCTTTATCATTTCATAAGAAAAAAATTAGAGAAAATATATTAATTCCGGAAAACTTGGCTTATTAGGCAAATCGGGCCTTGCATAGTAGGCTGAGAAGTGCGTTCTGGCTACTAGGTACGACATATATATATATATATATATATATATATATATACATATATATATATATGTCGTACCTAGTAGCCAGAACTCACTTTTTGGTCTACTATTCAAGGCCCGATTTGCCTAATAAGCCAAGTTTTCATGAATTAATTGTTTTTCGACTACCTAACCTACCTAACCTAACCTAACCTAACTTTTTCGGCTACCTAACCAAACCTAACCTATAAAGATAGGTTAGGTTAGGTTAGGTAGGGTTGGTTAGGTTCGGTCATATATCTACGTTAATTTTAACTCCAATAAAAAAAAAATTGACCTCATACATAATGAAATGGGTAGCTTTATCATTTCATAAGAAAAAAATTAGAAAAAATATATTAATTCAGGAAAACTTGGCTTATTAGGCAAATCGGGCCTTGAATAGTAGGCCAAAAAGTGAGTTCTGGCTACTAGGTACGACATATATATATATATATATATATATATATATATATATATATATATATATATATATATATATATATATATATATATGTCGTACCTAATAGCCAGAACGCACTTCTCAGCCTACTATTCAAGGCCCGATTTGCCTAATAAGCCAAGTTTTCATGAATTATTGTTTTTTTCGTCTACCTAACCTACCTAACCTAACCTAACCTAGCTTTTTTTGGCTACCTAACCTAACCTTACCTATAAATATAGGTTAGGTTAGGTTAGGTAGGGTTGGTTAGGTTCGGTCATATATCTACGTTAATTTTAACTCCAATAAAAAAAAATTGACCTCATACATAGAGAAAAGGGTTGCTTTATCATTTCATAAGAAAAAAATTATAGTAAATATATTAATTCAGGAAAACTTGGCTTATTAGGCAAATCGGGCCTTGAATAGTAGGCTGAGAAGTGCGTTCTGGCTATTAGGTACGACATATATATATATATATATATATGTCGTACCTAGTAGCCAGAACTCACTTCTCAGCCTACTATGCAAGGCCCGATTTGCCTAATAAGCCAAGTTTTCCTGAATTAATATATTTTCTCAAATTTTTTTCTTATGAAATGATAAATCTACCCATTTCAATATGTATGAGGTCAATTATTTTTTATTGAAGTTAAAATTAACGTAGATATATGACCGAACCTAACCAACCCTACCTAACCTAACCTAACCTATCTTAATATGTTAGGTTAGGTTAGGTAGCCGAAAATGTTAGGTTAGGTTAGGTTAGGTAGGTTAGGTAGTCGAAAAACAATTAATTCACGAAAACTTGGCTTATTAGGCAAATCGGGCCTTGCATAGTAGGCTGAGAAGTGCGTTCTGGCTACTAGGTACGACATATATATATATATATATATATACATGTTGTACCTAGTAGCCAGAACGTCGTACTCGGCCTACTATGCAAGGCCCGATTTGCCTAATAAGCCAAGTTTTCCTGAATTTATATATTTTTCTAAAAAAAAATTATGAAATGATAAATCTGGCTATTTCAATATGTATAAGTTAATTTGTTTAAATTTGAGTTCAAACTTACGTAGATATATGACCGAACCGAACCAACCCTACCTAACCTAACCTAACCTGTCTAAATCTAACCTAAACTAACACAACTACGTCAATAAATTATGTTCCTAATATAATATAAAAATAATAATTGAAATAAACTAATTGGAAACAATTTATTGAAAATAAAAAAATCACTCGGCCTATTAGGCAAATCGGGCCTTGCATAGTAGGCCAAGAAGTGCATTCTGGCTACTAGGTACGACATACATATATATATATATATATATATATATATATATATATATATATATATATATATATATATATATATATATATATATATATATATATATATATATATGTCGTACCAAATAGCCAGAACGTACTTCTCTGCCTACTATGCAAGGCCCGATTTGCCTAATAAGCCAAGTTTTCCTGAATTAATATATTTTCTCAAATTTTTTTCTTATGAAATGATAAAGCTACCCATTTCATTATGTATGAGGTCCTTTTTTTTTATTGGAGTTAAAATTGACGTAGATATATGACCGAACCTAACCAACCCTACCTAACCTTTCCTAATCTATCTTTATAGGTTAGGTTAGGCTAGGTAGCCGAAAAAGTTAGGTTAGGTTAGGTTAGGTAGGTTAGGTAGTCGAAAAACAATTAATTCATGAAAACTTGGCTTATTAGGCAAATCGGGCCTTGCATAGTAGGCTGAGAAGTGCGTTCTGGCTACTAGGTACGACATATATATATATATATATATATATATATATATATATATATATATATATATATATATATATATATATATATATATATATATATATATATATATATATATATATATATATATATATATATATATATATATATATATATATATATATATATATATATATATATATATATATATATATATATATATATATATATATATATATATATATATATATATATATATATATATATATATATGGGCACAACTATCCTAAACACGAGAGTGAAGTATACAAGTTTAGAACACTTTCATACCAGGAGACTCGAACCCTAGCCAGCACAGAAGCCTTCCAGCAACTGGCATAACAGGTACGCCTTAACCCGCTCCACCACCTGCTCAGACAATTAAAAGAGATGGTAATTTCGGAGTATTTAAATACACCAAAGATCACCACCTCCCAAGAGCACTAGAGCAAGTGAGGGGTCATTTATATGTTTATTTCATCAAGTCCCTGTTAATATGGGAAGACACAGTGTCTATGCTTAAGGCACAACTCTCCTAAACACGAGAGTGAAGTATACAACTTTAGAACACTTTCCCACCAGGAGACTCGAACCCTAGCCAGCACCCTAGATGAAATTAACGTTAAATGACCCCTCACTTGCTCTAGTGCTCTTGGGAGGTGGTGATCTTTGGTGTATTTAAATACTCCGAAATTACCATCTCTTTTAAGGGTCTGAGTAGGTGGTGGAGCGGGTTAAGGCGTACCTGTTATGCCAGTTGCTGGAAGGCTTCTGTGCTGGCTAGGGTTCGAGTCTCCTGGTGGGAAAGTGTTCTAAAGTTGTATATATATATATATATATATATATATATATATATATATATATATATATATATATATATATATATATATATATATACATATATGTGTGTATATCACGAAAATAAACACGTGATTAAGAATGTGACAATGTCAGACCACGGAGGAAAAATGAAACAGGAATTTCCTTAAGTACTTTCGTATAATAAATACATCTTCAGAAGGTGAAGATGTACATATATATATACATATATATATACATATATATACATATATATATACATATATATACATATATGTACATATATATATATACATATATATACTGTTGATGGTAATTGAAAAATCAATTCTCCAAAATTCATTTTTATTTCTAGTCTGACGCGACACTTGAACGCGTTTCGTAATAACTTATTACATTTTCAAAGACTTTTAGTTGACACACACACAACTATTACCTGCATACACTAAACAGAGTTCTTACTTATGCTATGATTTAAACAGCTTTCATTTTTCATTTTATACCCGCATTTTGGGTGAGGTGATATGTTACAACAGTTTTTGGATGAGGTGAACAAAACTTTCAACACAGGATAGAACACGAAACAATGGGTATTGAAGGTAAAAATGGAAGTAATTGCAGAGGGCCTATTGGCCCATATTTCTTCAAGTGATTGTATGGAAGGCTGTGGCATACGCCCTTGTTCAAAATATGCAGTGACAACGTAGTCGACCCGACTTTTGAAGCATGAGTTATCTCTCCTGGGATTTAGGGATTAACACCTTTAGAATACAAGATTGTCATCTTTGTTTTAAAGCAACATATAATGAATATGTCAATATGATGCAGTAATAACTAATTGGGCTTATGTAGGTGTGTTAGGTTTACATGTATGTAGAATGAAGGTGGAGATCAGTGTCGTATACAAGCAGAGAAATGACGACATGTGGAGGGACTAGTTTGGGTCCCGGATGACTCATCATGTCAAAGGTCACGCAGCCCATGAGAGTGATCACATTAGTAATTCACAAAGTTCAAATTCAGATCACTAGCAAATACTGTAATTGGAAATAGCCTTTCCCTAAGATGCCTGTACAATTACCATCAGTTTTATAACTGTTCAACCAGCTGGGTTGTTCAGTACAATAGAGATTAGTTGTTCAATTTAAACCCTGCTTAGTAAAGTTAATAGACCTGGCGGAGTGATACTCACTAGCATTCCATCGGCTGGTTCCATAGTCAAGGTAAAAGTTGCTGAGTTTTGTTATAGGGAAATAATTCATTCGTGCCTCAGTAGGGAATATTAAAAGTTTTAGATAGTCATATTAGGGAGTGTTAAGTCAGAGAGTGATTTTTATTAGTTTTTTTTTAGATTTGTATAAATAAATGATTAGATTGTCCCTCTGTATTTTATTATTTCCATGAATAACTTTGCATGTGTTGATATCCTTGCCATTTGGTCTCTACCAGTCTGGGATTATTTGGGTCGTAAGCCTAGCCCAGTTTAGGAGCTAATATATCCCCTTGTTTTCTGTAATTCACACACTTAACGTAAATTTATTTCCCCCTTTTCCAAGTAATTTGGGGATTAAGCCCCAAGGGTTGAATGATTGATTAATTGGTCCAGACATCGAGAAAATGACAGCTTTTGGTTAATGGTCTGGTGGTGGCGGCGTAAAGAGATCCTTGAGTTTGCTAGAAACCTAGTACGACGTCACATGGCTGTAGAATCTTAGCCGATCGAGCGGCTAAGACCACGTGGCGTGGGACTTGGCTGAGAGTTAGCTCTGGGAGTCCCTTGGAATTAAGTTTAAGTACACATATGCACGGGCTAGGTAAAGGACAAAGTAGAACCAAGACCTATCCGTGTTACAATAATTTGATTTAATAAATTTGCACAGTGTAGCATGATGCTGTCACGTCGCCTGCTTTCTGGAGCAATATACAATCTGATGAATTCTATTCTGCTTTCTTTATAATACAATATTTCTCTTTATGGTATCATGGATAATAGTTGGAGATGTGGCAAATTTTAATCCCACTAATCCCATTTACAGTATTCAAAATTATTGGCTCAACTAAAACTGGCAAGTAGAAAAGAGGACAACAACATAGAATATATGACAAAGATATTATTATCTTTTGTTTGATTTATCAAATTAAGAAGTAAACTTAACATTCCGTTTATTGTAACAATAACAAATCATTTGTCAAGTTACCTATGGATCCGTGAATGAGCGTACTGGCCGCTCCTATTTCAAGCTAAGAATATTTAGAAGTATTATTTATGAAATATTAGGTATTAATAAATGTTGATATTTGAGTGAAGTCTTTCGAGTGCAACACACATCCCGACTTACCACAAGAAAGTTCGTCGGAGTTATCATCGCAGTCACGTTCGCCATCACATTGCCACGTCATGGGTAGGCATTCAGAACCATCCAAGCAGCTGAATTCATCCTCAGAGCATGCATCTAAGGAGAGAAACAAAATTATTGATACACACGCTTTATCCAGCAATGCGTTGTTGTGGTTCAGCAACGCATGCACGTTGCTGAACCACATCAACCCTTCCCTGTCCGTCAGTCCTCCCTACCATTTCTCCCTCCCCCATCCCCTCGTCCTCCTAACCATTTCCCATTCCCCCGTCCCCCTCGTCCTCCCAACCATTCACCCCTCCCATGTTTCCTTTTCCTCCTCACCATCCTTCACTCCCCTCGTCCTTCCCACCATCCTCCACTCCCCTCGTCCTCCCCACCATCCTCCACTCTCCTGTCCCCTCGTCCTTCCCACCATTCCCCACTCCTCCGTCCTCTCGTCCTCCCCAAAATTCCCCCATCCCTGTCCTCTCGTCCTCCTCACCCTCTCCAATCCCCCACTCCCCTGTCCCTTTGTCCTCCTCACCATTCCCCCCTCTCCTGTCCCCTAGTCCTCCCCACCGTTCTTCACTCCATCGATCGATGTGTTCCAAAATGATCTGATGTTCCCATCACTGAAAAATATGAACAGGTAAAAAATACAATTAAAAAAAAAACGAAAAATAAAAAAAAAATATACACACGAAATGAACGGTATGGTAAACAACACAGCTCAATTCCAATGCTGAGTTACACAAAATAATTAAAACAAAATGAAAATAAATCAAAATCTGTAAAAAGTTCATTTATCAATGCCATCAGAAACATAGAAATGGAATCGTAACATATATAGAATAGCATGTGTTGCTTTTACGTGCAAAAGATGGCATTGTTTTTCCCCCCCAAAATTTTTTTTATCTGTCACAGGTGTGGCATCTATATAGTAGGTATATAAAAACACACGTATATTCGAATGTAACGTTGTGTCAAAATTTCAAAGCAATCGACGAAGAGCTTTAAGAGATTACAGCGAGTGTTTCTTTTATGTGCAACAGATGGCGGTGTTTAAAAAAAAATCATATTTTGACCTGTCACAGGTGTGGCATGTATATAGTTGGTATATAAAAACATGCATGTATTTGAATGTAACGTTGTGTCAAAATTCGAAAGCAATCGATAAAGATGTTTCAGAGATTTCCCACACATGAAAACTCACATGAAAAACACATTAAAGAAACATGTTTTTACCTGTCACAGAATAACATCTATATAGTAGGTATATCAAAACACGTTCATATGCGAATAGAACGTTGTGTAAAATTTTCAAAGCAATCGGTGAAGATCTTTCGGAGATTAGCAATTTTGAACAAACAAACATTTACATTTTTATTCATATAGATTCTATTTTACACTATAAAACCTACTTGCAGCCTTTGCAACATAATTTTTTTTCGTTATAAAGCTCAACATTAATGGTGTACATAGTTTTCACTATAAACACCGCTCACAAAAGAAAGGGCACATAATGATAACTACTCTGGCAATGAACTTTAATGCTGGACTATTTTGTGGACTACAGAATACATGCTGGTTGGTAAACAAGCTACTGTTGTTACCATAAAAATCATTCCTAAGGAAATCAGGCCATAAATCCAACACCAAGCAAATGTATTATTATCACAAAATTACTAAATAACCAATGGTCAGGTACACATCTTACTCGGTAAGCTCTCTTTTGCTAAGTTGCTGACGATTGCTTTCGTCGGCCACTGATCTTGCCAGAACGGATTTGTGTCTCACACTCTGGTAAATAATACTGTACTCACTGTGAGGAATCCGTCAAGTGTAACCCACTATTATAGACTGTGGGTTGGTTGGTGTTGTCGTCGTTGATCCTTCTCTACGGACAACCCAACCCACAACTCGGTAGAGTGCTTATACCTCACTAGGAGATCACCCTTGGCGCTTCTGGCTCTTGGAGAGGGGCTCAACGTCACACGTTTAGGGGATGCGGCTCCAACACTTAGCCTCGTTGTCACGTGCACACACCCACTCGAGCCGCCGTGACTCCCCACTCTCTCCTTAGGTGATATGATCTCCTCGATCCCCTTTTGACTTATTAGTATTACCTTTTACCCTGTCCACAGCAGTGGTTCTTGGTTCTTTCTCTCTCTCTCTCCTTCTTTACTACCTCCTGGGAAGCCTCACTAGGACAAGGGCAAACACCAGCAAATTGGAATACATTTACTGGACAGAGCACATACACAATACATACACACATATAATAATAATGAATCCTATACTCTATAATATCACAATCAGGTTGCACTCCAACACCATCAGAACTCTATTATCAGCTTATCAAGTGGTATCCTATCTCCTGGTTCACCACCTGATACTATCAACCTCCTCAAGTTGATCAAGTCAACATACGCTGTTGCACTATCAGCAAGATAATGTATATATAGAAAACCAGCATTTGAATGCAATAACATATATCAGTATAAATGTTCATTGATACACAACAATGATTAATCGATCAATATCAGTCCTAGAACGCATACATCTGTAGGTAATCCAGCCTACGACTGTAACTCTAAACTTCAGTATAAAAAACTCCTTGACATAAGAATGCAAACAGTCACTCACCTCTCACTGCGTCTTGCACGCTAATGACAACCAAACACTATCAACTCCCTATAAGTGATCCACCAGAACTTCCCTTCCACCTCTGGAAGTTCACTACCCTAATAGGTTCTTCCGGGCTTCACTACCAGGACCCTCTGCAGCTTCTCCAGGCTGCTATCATGAAGTTTCCTTGAGTAACTACGGTGCTTCACCCTTCTGCTAGGTTCCTCCACAGCTCTCTTGGCTGCTACACCACCTCTACAGAAACACGTGACACTCCTCTTCACTGCTTCTCCTCACAGCTCGAGGTCCTCTGCTTCACTACCTTGGAGTCTCATCAATTACTTCATCTAGGCTGGCTTCGAAGTTCTCAGCAACTTCTTCCCCAAAGACAAACCTGCAACCCATCGACACTCCAATAAAATGTTCCCCTTTAACACATAAACAAAAAATATTCACACAATATGTTTGCCTCAAACCTCTATCTGTTCTCTACATACAGTGAGAGTGAACTCCCCCGTTTTGGGCGGGTCCATACTCCACCTCGCCTGGCGGCGGTCCTCACTCGCTGGGAGGGTCTTCCTCCGTCAGGAGCCAGGCTCCCTCAGTCGCCCGCCAGCGCTCAGAGGGGATGGATGTCGCTCCGTGTTCCTCCCTCTCCACTCTCTTATTTCAGGCCTTCTGCCTTATTAAAACATGTCTAACTTATAAATAAACATCGCTACTGTCGCTGGGCACACGACCAACTACAAGCAATCACTATGAACTGGCGTATATCGTGCTTACCACAGATTATAAGGTCGAGGGCGCTTCTTCCTCTGACGAGGCTTGGTCAGGGCGCTCCACGGCCCACAATAATGCCTCCGGGCGGCTTAATATTCACTAATTATCGCCCACGACTTGAGACCACACGTCCCCAGCTCGATTCCACAGCTGGTACGTCTGCACACTTCTCTTCTCTTCGAGATATATCACTAGGGGTTCCCTTCTGACGGGAGCTCACGGAGCGCGGCTTTCCCCTGCGATGTCTGGCACTCAAGTGAGGTCAAGGTCCTCCGGAAGCGAGCCTCACGCCTCCAGCAAAATGTCCACATCTCCTAGCTAGTCATTTATCTGTTTTCTTCTTCATTGCCCATAATCTCAAACTGTTATACATATCCAACCAGCCATTTTACATATGGGTTATCACCTCAATATTTGCTAGACCTTCTAGTTAGGTCAGGCTTGCTGAATAACTCTCAAGAAGGGAGACTCGTTTCTCCTGCAGGCTGAGATCATAACACCCACCCTTATTAGCCTTAGGAGATTAGAGATTTAATTATTTGATTTGTTACCACACGAAGGCAATCTTTTAAATTTTATAAATATGGGATTTTTTTCTTAAGTACATCTGGCACAAAGGGAAATCCATCAGTGATTAGGATGGGTCAATGGCTCCTAGCAAACGATGGCTCATTACCTGGGCCCCTCGCTGGGTAGGATATGGGTGATCCTAGGATGGTCCTCGTTTTTCCACAGTTGTATTCATTACTACTACAGTTTCTTTGGCTCTGACTATATTCTCATTCCTTTCATGATTACGAAAATTGTTTTTGGTGCTGAGTTCGTAAATTGGCTAATAACTCACTCGTTAATCTTATAAATTCAACTGAGTCTGGGACTCGACGAAGTTGCGTTCGAATTCTTGAAAAATACATGTTTACTGCTAAGGTTTGTTCGTCATGACCGAGAATGATATTGTTACTGAACTAGCGGATCATCAGGTCGTTAACAAGAAGGTTATGACAATGTTGTTGAATAACGAGTGGTGGAAACTCATTCGTTAAACTTATTTTTGGATTAGAGAAAAAGATTGTTAATTAGCAATTATTAGAAGGAGACTGGGAGTGACTACCGACGAGCGAAGACGTGCTTTGACACACACCAGTCAACCCGTCCTTGGACCAAGTCCATTCTATCCAGCGGTCGACCCCAAAAGGGCATTCATCAATTTTAACATTCTGTTTATTCAAAAGAATTTTTTTTCATATAAATTAATATTATTATATATTAGCATATTGGTCATATTTAGGCACTGGTTAGGATAGGCTAGGTGTCTAGGTTCTGTTGGCAATTATTTGTAGTATGTGGGTGAAGCATTTACAGCGTTGTAGTTCAAACAAAAGTCGTCAGTGAAGCACTTGTTCCGGAAGTGTTCGGATGTACTCAGTTGGTAGTCATGTGTAAACCGTTTTTCATTCATAAAAAGGGGGGTTTGGCGGTTGGTCCCGGTCGTACCCGGGACCACCGCGTTCCCTCTTTGTGTTCCACAGACGACGCAACCGCAGGTTTTGAGAGAGCTGACAAGTCGTTGCAATTAGTGTTCTTCTTCGTAGACCACTCGTCTTCCACTTCCGGTTTTCCCGCAGTCTTGACTACGCGGCTGGTGGGCTTGGTTGGTGACTTTGAGACAGCTAGCCCACGGTTGTGATGGTGACTGGACTCTGCTCCGTGAAGACAGCATGGCTGGACTGGGACAACCTCGTTAGTGACGTGAGGTGTCGGCCGGGTGACTGTACGCCAGTCACCCCTTCCGGATAACCAATTGACGAGTTACCGGGTACAAGGGGGAGGACTTTATATAACGTGCCTCAGACCCCGATCTTATCAGCCAGGTGGGTCATCCCCAGACCTGCTGATCTCGATCCTTGGTTCACGTGTGACTGGGAGGCTGGAACTGGTGTTCCATCAGACCTGAGAAAGACAGTCAACAACAAATGGCGGAAGCAAGGATATTACTCTGAGGTATAGGTAGTTGGAAACCCCAGAGCAAGGCAAGTATGCTGCCTGAGTCATGTACATCAGTAAATACACACCAGTGCCTCTACAGGATAATTATTATGAAATTTCTAAACCTGACTAGGGAGATCATTAACAATTTACTGTACAGCTCGCGACCTTGTTACCATGGGGTGGCAAGATTGAACTTGACTACTGATGAGATCTGACAGAAGGTCATCCTCATCATCTGACTCAGCACTTGGATCATTAGACATGTCAGGAATTAGACTTGCTGAAGGCAGCTCTAGTTCCTCCCTCGCGTGATAAGGTTTTAACTTATTAATGTGAATCGTTCTCTCAACTTGGTCTTCAAAAATACCTTTAATAACAAAATTAACCGGACCTTTTCTTTCAATTACTCGGTAAGGGCCCCGCCATCTAGGTGCAAGTTTCCTACTCTGATTGGCAGGAGCCACCTCATTAACTCTCAACACAAGACTCCCGACTTTCAACTCAAGAGGTCGTACCTTTTTGTCATAATGCTGAGCATAGCGGTCTCGTGCTGTCTTGGAAGCCCTAGCTGCAATTCTCCATGCATTTTTCATCTTATTTAAAACTTCTGATGGGTAATCTTCCCCATATACAATATTATGTCTGTTAAGCAGACCTGATGGGGAATGACATGAATGACCTGTGAACAGGAAAAGGGGTTGTGTTAATGGACTGATGGATGGCAGTGTTCAAAGCCAGCTGGACATAGGGGAGTTGTTCGTCCCACGAATTGGCATCATGCTCTACAAGAATTGCAAGCATATCTTTAACTGACCGGTTCGTCCGTTCTGTCATGCCGTTAGCCTGAGGGTGATAAGCCGTAGTGAATGCTGAAGTGGTTTCTACAATTTTACATACTTCTCTAAAAATATTCCCATTAAATTCCTGACCTCGGTCAGAAACTAACACTTTAGGGGGACCGAATACAGTGACGCACCTATCTAAGAACGCCTTTGCAACAGTTCGTGAATCCTCTGAGGCAATGCAATCAGTGTGGTGTACCTGGACAGGTGGTCTACCAACACCAATACGTAACGGTTTCCTGAATGACTGTGATGCAGATCAATCAGATCAGCCCCCACCCGATCTAAAGGTTCCAAAATTTCTGGGAATTCTTGCAATGGAGCTTGTACCTTAAGGGTACCTTTCCTCCTTTGACAATGACCACAGTCTGTTAACATACCGGGGAAGAAAAAGAGTGACTTGGATTTCATGTGAGTTTTGGAAATCCCCGGATGACCTGCAATCTTAGACGCATGTGCGAGTTTCAACGCCGACTTCTTCAATACCTCTGGGATAACCAACTGAAAAACTGCACGATCCTGCTGTCCCTTTACATAAAATAAAACCCCATCCTTCATTTCAAAATCATGAATTGCTAAATTACGTTTCTTCGACGGATATTTTCCTCCCTCTAAAAGTTCAATAATTTCCTTCCACCTTGGTTCGTTCATCTGGAATTCTCACTGGAAATATTTTCAATATTAAGATTTACGTTAATAGTAGCAATGTTTCTACTCAAAGTGTCTGGTACAACATGTGATGGACCAGGCTTGTAAAGTATTTGGAATGAGTGAGCAGCTAGTTCATGAGACCAACGTGACATGCGAGGGCACTTAGTTCTTTTCTTAAAAATATGAATCAACGCCCTGTGATCTGTATAAATGACAAAGTGTCGTTGGAAAAGATACGGTTCAAAGTACCTGACACTTTCTACCACAGCCAAAGCTTCCCTATTCGTTGCAGAATAGCGGACCTCCGGACCCTTAACCTTCCTGCTGAAATATGCCACTGGGTGAGGAAGATTGCCATTATCACGTTGCATTAAGGGGGCATATCAATGTAAAATTAAAAGTGGTTCAATTTGCTTATAAATTTTTTTATGAAATGGTTATAGAAAGGGCTGCAGCTGGTCCAAGTTTCATCATCACACCCTAAACAGAAAAGGAGAAAAAAAATAAACAACGAATTTTCAAATAGTTTCAGGGAACACATGTGTCAACTAAAATCATTTCTATAACACTCAGATATTAAAGTAAGCACATAATAAAGGATTCTAGTGATAAGTTTTATCAAAAAAGTGTTTAGTGCAATAATATAATTTTTCAAAGTTACCCTTCTAAAAAAATATGCAATATATGATATTTAAAATTTTTTATAAAATCAACAAATAGACTTTGGACTAAAATGTCTACTAGATTCTGTAGAAGCACAAACGCTACATATAAGGTTTAATTTGCATGTAAATTGATTAATAAATGAAAGCTCTGAAGTAATTTGAAGGTGTAAATTACTTTCCAGAGTAAAATAAAGATCCAAGTTCGGCCACCTGTAGCTGAGCTTGACTTCGACAGATTTCGTTCATAATTGGCACCCTTGCAAATAGGCATCCATTGAGCAAGGTGTGCAAGTTTCATGCAAATTCCTTTATAACAAACGAGAAAAAAATATTGGCCAAAAAAAAAAGAATTTTTTTTTTTTAAATATAAATATATTGCACATACATATTACAATTATTACAAGAGTTTGTGCTTCTACAGCACATAGTAGACATTTTATTTGACACATGTGTTCCCTGAGATTATTTGAGAATGTTGAACATTCGTTGCATAATACGTTGTGTATTTTTTTCTCCTTTTCTGTTTAGGGTGTGATGGTGAAACTTGGACCAGTGGCAGCCCTTTCTATAACCATTTCATAAAAAAATTTATAAGCAAATTGAACAACTTTTAATTTATAACGATTTAGAATGATATGCCCCCTTAAGGACCCACCAATAGCTATGCCACTGGCGTCAGTGTGTACTTCCCACTCCTTATCAAAATCCGGTACTGCCAAGACTGGGGTGGTAATGAGTTGACTTTTTAATTTTGCATAAGCGTTATCATGCTCAGGTTTCCAACCGAATTTAACATTTTTCTTAGTAAGCTCAGTTAACGGTGCTGTTGTACTTGCAAAACCCTCAATGTGGAGACGGAAATATCCGGCTGCCCCCAGAAACCTTCGAACATACTTTGCTGTCTTAGGTGTAGGCATGTCAGCAATGGCACGACAGGAATCAGGGTCAGGTCGGATACCATCTGTGCTCACCTGGAATCCCAGAAACTTGAATTTCTGCGATGCCAGAGTGCATTTCCCCACATTGAGTTTGAAACCCGCCTTATCTAACAGTGTCAACGTCTCAGTCAAATCTCGTAAGTGCTCATCAAACGTCCTGGAATAGATGACCACATCATCCAGGTACGCTAATGAGTGCCTTCCCAGAACTGGGTTTAGTATATAATTGATAGCCCTCTGAAATGATGAAGGCGCTGTCTTTAACCCGAAAGGCATCCGCTTGAATTGATAAGTATGAACCCCATCAGAAAAGGCGGTCTTCTCTCTATCTTTCTCAGCGACTGGGATGGCCCAATACGCAGATTTCGCATCCAGAGTGGAAAAGTATTTGGCTTCCCCAAACTGATCTATTATTTCTTGTATCCGTGGCAAGGGATACACATCACCTTTAGTAATTTCGTTTATCTTTCGGTAGTCAACACAAAACCTATAACTACCATCCGGTTTACGTACCAACACTACTGGCGACAACCATGGTGATGTACTAGGTTCTATCACATCCTGTCTCAACATTTTCTGACACTCATCCCAAATTACTTCCTTCGCCCGTTCCGGAAGCCTCCATTGACGGGTGTAAATAGGAGGATGGTCACCTGTAGAAATAACATGCTCGATCCTATCCAGAAGCCCGATCTGATCGCCTTCTGTTGCAAACAGTCTAGGGAATTTACGTAAAATCCCTCTCAAAAGTTTCCTATCTGACTGTTGCACATGTTGCAAATCTAGAGCCGAGATTAACTTATCAACTTCTTGAGTATTACTACTTTTTCCTGTCTCGGTCTTGTGTTTACCCTGTGTACTACTTTCTGTAACATTAAGTGCACTACATTGTGCTGTGGTGGCTGGCATCTCCTGGCTTTGATATTGAAAAATTCCTGTATTTTCTACAATTGTAGCCTGAGACACCCTATCACCTGCCCTGAAACGATAGGTTTTGTGCGAGAGATTGACAACTGGGATAAGGGCACCTTTATCAAGCACTGTGATCAAATGATGAGGGATCAACAACCTGTCACATCTCCCAGCCACCTGAAGGGTGGTACCTGGTGCAATGTGACGTCCCACTGATACTTTAATGAATTTAACTGAATGTGGTGGGCAACATTGTTTCACCAAGGCATGTAACCCACATGATTTCTTATCTGTGTCTGGAAGAGACTTAAACAACAACTTAGGGTAATGACAGTTGTACTTCTGTTTCTTACTAATGGAAGCAATTACTGGAGGATGATCTACCATTTTAATGGGATACACTACCTGGCCCAACTTCAATCTGCACTTCCTTGCTCCCTCTTGAGCAGACAAAGAAAAGTTAACTCGTCCCAGAAAATCCATTCACAACAAAATCTGACCAGGGAATGCAAGATTCTCGACAACCGTGCAATTGTGTGGGTAAGCTTCTCCCTTACCCACTTCAAAATTGAGAGTGGCCTGGCCCAAGATATTAATATGTTGACCATTCACTGCTGTTAAATGCTTCCCACAACGCTTAAGGCGTGTTTCTTTAAGTATGCTGAAGGCTGACTTTTTAATGAGAGTTGCTTGACTTCCGGTGTCCACAAAAACTGTCAATCTCACACCATCCACCGTCATCTCAAACGTAGGTCTGCCAGCCAACGTACTGACCTGTTCTGGGTCACCCTTGACCCATGTGCTCTTGCACACATACCTGTAATGGCCTCGGCCATGACACTTCCAACAAATTTCATCTCCAATTTTTCGCGTCCCAGAAGCCCGCTGGCTACATTCCCCAGCAACTTCTGTAGAGGCGACACTAGGAATTGGGGTAGGGGGGAAAGAGGGGTGGAGGGGAGGTGAGGAGCAAGGTGTAGGATTAATGGAGGACTGGCTGCTCTGAAAGCAGCCAGTCAGACGAGGAGGGCTAGTATCTAGAAGTTCTGACAAGGAATAAGAAGAAACGCAGAAGACAGGAGGCAAGGCATAGTGTGGACAGTAATACACTTAACGGAAACGACAAGAGAATGAAGAACGACGCCGAGACTGATGCAGACAAACGGACGGAACGATGTCAGGAAGGTGAGGGTCAGCGGAGATGGAGGCTTCTCTTCCCTGCCTCATGCACACTGGCCTATCATCAGAAGCTGCTGTGGACCGTCAAACTCGGAAGAGAACACCGCAAGTTCGAGCCCCTGCTGAAGGAAGGTGTAAACAGACCTTACTTAACGGTAGGTTCTATGGAGGCAGTGATGTTTCTTAGCCAGCAAGGATATGATGGAATTGTTATGGAAATACCGGAGGGGAACGAGAAGCTGACGAAGGTAATTATCTATAAATACCCTCAGATTCTGGACCCCGAGTTCATCCTCGACGACCAACGATTTGTGTGGGCCAAGCGTCATCTTATTAAAGGTGAAGCTAGGAGTCAGGTGGTGGCTCTAGTCAGAGGTGAAGTACCCGAGAAAGTGTTCATCGCCGGGGCTGGCTACAGGCATGTAGCAAAGTATGTGGAAGAGCCCATAATATGCCTGAAATGCTGCAGATGGGGGCATAAATTCTGGAGCTGTCAAAATGATCCACGATGTCGTTTCTGCGGAAAGTCTCACCCCTCTACTGTGTGTAGAAATAGACTTAATCTGGGTGAGAAAATAGTTCCCAGATGCTGCAACTGTGGAGGTGTTCACAATGCCAGCTCGGCTGTGTGTAGCACGAGGCCGAGTATGGGTGTTCTCCGGCCGGTGAATGTTACAGAGCAAGCAAGAGCTCTTACCAAGACACCGGGAGCACAGCAAAACAGTCTGCCCCAAACAGTGCCAGTGAACCGGACGAATGCGTGGGTAAAGGAGTCACCTTTACTTAGGCAGGTTCAAGCAACAAGCAGCCAAGCCACTACTCAGGACTCTGGCAGTGACAGTGTAACGGTGAGTGAAGTGGCTACTGTGGCTCAGAGAGAGGGTCATAATGATATGGTCAAGGAAGTGTGGGCTGAACTTAGAAAAGTTGGTGAGTTCCTCCAAAATCTTGGACAGAGAAACGAGTCCATCGAGGCTAAATGAAACGTTCAGGAGGTCAAGGAAAATCACAAAACGGTGAAGGATAGTCAGGATATAGTGGTTGAGGGCAATAATGAAATATTGAGTGATGAAATGAAGGAAAGTGAAGTGTGTGTGAATGATGATAGGCGTAGTGAAAGGAAGAACCCTATAATTACACATAAAATGAAGGAATCATTTGGGCCAATAATGGACGTCACAGGACTGAAAAAATCTCTTGAGAATCGCAATGTCGCTTTTACTGGTGAACTTGGGAGGAGGTGGGAGATGTTATACAAGGTATGGCAATCATTTAGTGAACTTATTGGAAATGACTTAGACAGTGAATTGATTAATAATGAATCACCCTAGACTGAAAGTGTTGTCATGGAATGTTAATGGTTTAAGAAACAGGGTTACAGATGTTCATTGTTATGTGATGGGAAATGAGATTGATGTTGTAGCTCTCCAGGAGACAGGGGATTGGAATGAAGGCTTATTGAAATTAAATGGCTATAAAGGGTTTAACCTCTTCGCCGCAAATAACATCAGAGGCACGTCGATTTATGTTAAGAACTCCATACCAGCAGAGTTAGTAGAACCGCCATCAAAAACGCAAGGTATAGAGAGTGTCTGTGTTAAATTATCATTAAGGGAAGGGGAATTTATTGTAGTTAATTTGTATGTATCCAGGAACTGCTTTGACGCTAACTATTTACCTGACTGCATTTATACTAATCCTTCACTGGTCATTGGGGACCTTAATGCTCGGCACACAAGCCTTGGGACAGTGGGTAGTATTAATGCTAATGGGGTCAAGTGGTTACAGTTTCTACAAGATCATCCAGATACCTGTCTCTTGTGAAACAATGAACCAACTCACATCAGGGGAGGACGGCTTGACTATGCCTGCATTTTAAACTCTCAGGGGATTATGGGGGAGGCTCGGGTTGTTCGGGAACTACTTAGTGACCACTTTGCCTTGAACGTTGAATTACCACTGGGGAAAAAACAAGTCCACTTTCAAAGGAAAAGGCTAAATATTAATAAAGATATGAAAAATTATTTTATTCAAAATATGGGAGATTGGTATCAACATTACACGCCGCTCTGCGTTGATAGTTTTTACGAGGACATGGTCGAGAACATAGAGAAATTAGTACAGAGGGAAAATAACGGGGGCAGGGGAAGCAAGACGCACGGACCTAAGAAATTTAAATATTCCAATGATCAGCAAGTCAAGGGGTGGGAGAGAATGCTACGGAGTGCGCATAAAGAATGGTTAAAAAATGGAATGAGGGATGAAGAGAAAAATACAATGTTGGAAGTGGCTAGGGAATGCAGTCAGGTGAGGAAGGAGGCGCGGGACAGATACTGGCAAGAATTTGCTCAGTCCATTGGTAATACTAAGAACCTTAAAGACATATGGAGAGCAGTAAACAAAATCAGGGGTTGTAAGACCAAATTCATTGCTCACTCAGATCCAGGGAAAGTTGCTAATGAGTTAGTAGATAAATGGGCAAGTGCTGCTGGTATGGAGTCCTTACCTGCAGACACGAGAGTCACCATTGAGTCATGGGAAAATATTAGAAATGGAGTAACTTTATGTGCCTTAAATACAATATCTATAACATGCACTGAGATAACTCACGATGAGCTACTGGATGCTATAAAAAGTGGCAGCTCTACTGCTCCGGGAAAAGATGGAGTAACGTATGACATACTTAATTATTTAGCCGGTATGAAACCTAGTCCCTTACTTGATTTGTTTAATATGAGTTATAGAGAGGGAAAGTTACCAAGAAAATGGAAAGAGGCTGTCATCATTCCTATCCCTAAGTCAAACGGAGGCTACAGACCTGTCTCCTTAATATCCTGCTTTTGTAAAATGATAGAAAGGGTTTTGTTAAATAGGCTACTCTACCTTGTAGGTGATAACATGTCCAGTAATCTCTTTAGTTTTATCAAAGGCAAAAGTACTGCGGATTGTCTCTTAAAGTGTTTGTCTAATGTGGATGACAATTGTAGAGTTTTAGTTGATCTACAAGGAGCATTTGATAAAGCCAATGGGGAAGTAATCTTATACGAATTAGCCAATCAGGGAATAAGAGGGAGATTGCTACACTGGATAAGGGATTATCTACAAGGCAGAAAAGGTCAGGTGTATTACCAGGGATACATGTCTGAGGAACGGAGGTTTCAGTTAGGTACCCCACAAGGGGGAGTATTAAGTACCACCTTATTCAATGTATTAATGAACAGATTAGCATCAGAGATGTATCCTCCAGGGGTCACGACGATCATATATGCTGATGACATTCTTATACAAGGCACTTCTGGGAACAAAATTCAAACTGCTCTTAACATACTTGGTACAACCTGTCACAAGTTAGGCTTAGTTATAAATGCAGATAAAACCAAATACGAGTATAGGAAACGAAGAAATATAACACTTACTCTAAATGGTGTGGAACTGAGCCGTGTTCAGAAGTACAAGTATCTGGGCATGTATGTTGGATACACATGTGAGAGTAAAAATGCTGAAATAAATCATATCAGCACCATGTGTAAAGCCCGTCTGCATCCTCTGAAAGCACTGGCTTTCTCTGGTAAAGGTGTTGGGGTACCTATCTTGCGGATGTTATACATAAGCACTGTTCGGTCCCTGATAGACTACGCAGCACCCGTATTGTCTTACACAGGCCAAGGCAGAATTAAAAAAATAGAGCTGATACAGAACGAGGCTATGAGGATTATTCTTGGATGTCAAAGAAATGCAATGATTGAAATAATGAGAATGGAATTAAATTTACAGAGTGTGTGTGATAGAGTCCGTGACATTAACACTAGAGTATCTATTCGTTTCATGCGGAGAAAAGGAGGGGATAAGCTGTTTGAGAGCGTTCAGACCTGCTTGAGTGACGTACACACTTCCAGGAAACTGAGGGAGACACGCTACACGAGAGGATTAGCTCATGACCTCAGGGATTACGACGTACTTGACTGCTGTAAACCCTCTCGACAGTGTAATATGTCTGCTCCCTGGAAAGTACAGAAAATAGACGTCGAAATTGTACCCCTCAAGGTGAAAAAGATTCATCATGAACCGGGACAATTACGGTGTTTGTATGGAAGCATGATATCTCGGTTACCAAGAGGCAACAGTTTACATGTATATTGCGACGGGTCGGTGGCGGAGGATGGCAGGGCCGGGTGTGGCGTCCTAATAAGGGATTATACGGAGTTTGGGACTGTGGACAGGATAATTGAACTCCGACTTAGTAATTATATATCATCCACACAAGCTGAACTGCAGGCCATTCTGGCGTGTTTGGAGGAAGTACGTCATGACGACAAAAATGTTTTTGTATTTGTCGATAGCCGAGGAGCACTGGAGTCCTTAAACAGTCGAAACCCAGTCTTCATGTCTATAGTTGAGGACTGTAAGAGAAGAATAACTGAGATACAGTTGAAAGGTTATAGTGTGAAATTCATGTGGATTCCATCTCATGTTGGAATAGTGCTCAACGAGGTGGCGGATGACTTGGCCAAACGTGCCACATCAAAACCACATTTTGACATTGAATGTGAATTCACAATGAGACAAATAAGAAGCAAAATCAGAAATATTCAGGCACAGGCAGGAGTGGAGAGGAGAGGGATAATGTATGAGAGAAGTCTAACCATGCAACACTACATGTATGTGAGTCAAAACACCCGTTTCGCTTATGGTAAAAGGAGAAATGCTTGGAGTGACTCTGTGTACATGCGGCTCAGGCTTGGGTACAAATATTACTGGGAATATGGGATAGATGTTCATGATAATGACACGAAGTGTAAACTATGTGGTATGTTAAGGTCTCACACCCTTGCCCATTATGTTCTTGATTGTCCGTTGATTAATGTATATAGAAACACTGAGATAAGGACTGTTCCTGAACAAATAGCCTGGATGTGTCACAACGGAAAGGTTGATGATATTCTTGAGAGATATAAGAATTTTGCACCAAGATTGTAATATTTTGTTGAATTATCTGCAGGTGTCTTCCAAATTGTCTATACAGTATACCTAGGTCATAAAAGTATTTGTGTGTACGTCTGATACCATACTACTTGTGAAGGAGGAAATGTATATGTTTACCTCTCAGAATGTTTGGTAATATGTTTATTTGTGATGTGTGTCTATATATATATTAACACGTTGTACTGAATGGGGTGAGAATAGCTTGAGCTACCTCATCTCTTTGTGTGTATTTTACCTCAATAAACTTATTTCAATTTCAATTTCAATGGAGGGGGTAGGGTGGGTAACAGGAGGGGTTTGTTGGATGGGTTGGGGGGATAGGTGGGAGGGCGAGGGCAGGCCGGGGGTGGGTTGTGGAGGGGGGTTGTAAACAGGGGGTTGTAAGGGTGGGGGTTGAGCGGGAAATGTAGTTTTCCACAATTCCAATAACGCGTCGACAAGGGTTTGGGTGGTATTTGGCTGAGGTTGGTATGGGTCTGCCAAAGATTGGGGTGGACATGGGTTGGCCTGAAGGTAAGGTTCGGGAACGGGGTTGTAGGTAGGGAGGGTTTGAGGTTGGGGGTTGTAGGCAGGGAGGGGTGCTTGGGTAAGGATGGGGTATTGGGGAGGGTGCGTCTGTATACATTGTCCATTCATTGATAAAAAACATTTTCACCCCAAGACGTAACTTCAAGAACCGTCGTCGGATCAGGGTGAAATTTTAACACACGATTTGGTTTCATCAATAACTTCTAGTAAAACACCAAATATTTCCTAACCTCAATCCTTGGAAAAATGTTCCGGTTGACCAAACCGGAAGTACCATATATCGCCACCCTTCCTAATCGATTTCTCGAGCCCCAGTGAGGACCGTCGCCCGTTGACAAGGCGATGACAGCTGTCGGCGTCAGTCTCGCTGACTACGCTACACCAATGAATGAATTTCTTTAGTCCTATTATCCTCTTCTCTCATTCGTCAAATTTATATGCGGACAGATGGAAATACGCAACCGGCATCGACTACTAATCATCACTTGTGAAACAAAACACTGTATACGATGTTGAATAAACTATATATGCGCACTTATAAACCACATAAAAAGGTTATGTTAATTATTAAATTATCGGACTACTAGAATAAACTTGAAAAAATGTAATTAATTCCCCCATATTTATTAGACACTCGAAGTGGATTGGTAACGCCAAAAAAATAAAAAATTATAATAAGAATTTCTTGTCTCTAAATACCAATCCAATATAAATTTTAGAAAATTGATAATTACCGAATTCTTTAACAAAATATACTGAAATTATACAATTAATATTTACGTGAAAGAAATTACACTGAATTTACTGTAAATAATTTAGTTTCAACTCAGTTTTTATTTATCGAAAATAATCAGTCTAGTTTACCAGCGCACAATAAATACAACACTTTAACGTTAACTGAATTTCTTAAATTTTTCTTGTAAATCTTAGGCGCGCTAGGAATGAATGACGTTATCGTTAATTTAATACTGGCGCGATGTTTATATCTTCAACAATTATTTTTAATTCCGTAACGCCCGACGCTAACAACGGCGCTCGGACATAATTATAAGTATATTAGTTAAAACAAATTAATGTTAAATTACTTATTTACGTTACTGCATGAACTCGATGTTTACATAGCATACACTTGTTCACCGCCAGTCGCGTTGTAGAATACTGAGAAATATACACTGAGAAATATACACAGCTACCGAGTCGCGCTGAACCTTCTTGAGGTTATCTTGAGATGATTTCGGGGCTTTTTAGTGTCCCCGCGGCCCGGTCCTTGACCAGGCCTCCACCCCCAGGAAGCAGCCCGTGACAGCTGACTAACACCCAGGTACCTATTTTACTGCTAGGTAACAGGGGCATAGGGTGAAAGAAACTCTGCCCAATGTTTCTCGCCAGCGCCTGGGATCGAACCCAGGACCACAGGATCACAAGTCCAGCGTGCTGTCCGCTCGGCCGACCGGCTCCCTACCTTAAGTAAAAATTAGTAATTAATTCCCCAAAATTATAATTTAAATACTGGCGCGTAATTGACTTGTTACTTTAACTGAATATAACACTCGCGGGACACTTAGACACTTAATTGAGCGCAACCAATAACTGAGCGCTGTCACACTGGGCGCTGAGTAAAACCGCTAGAAAATTCCGTGTCCCAACGCTAATTCGCTTAGATGACCAAAAATCGATTTTTGGTCTCTCAGAGTTCTAACTCGGATCACTTTAATCGCACACGTGAATTAACACTGACGACCCGATGATCGTATGGCCAGGCACAAAACTAGAATTTATTCCGAAATTGAGATTTTCCAAGCGACTTTGAAAAATGTCATCACAAAATTTTTTTCCATTTTTTTTTTTTTTTTTTTATATTTCACTGATTTAAATTCTTTCACTGACTTCACTTAATGCACCGCACTTCACTTGAAAACAATAAAACCACTCACCTTTTAGTAATTCTCTCAAAGAATTAATACTGCACAATACGAAAACAAAAATTCCCGACTTAAAACATGTAAAACAATTACTTAGAAAAAATAATAACACTTATATACGAGAATTACGTAACCAAGGGGGAACACTTAACTACCGAAGGGATACTTAACCTGAAAGGGAACTTAATATACAGGGAACTTAATTTAGTACTTAAGGAAATCTCGATTTAACCTATAACCGTCCCGTCCCGGCCCGCCCTGTTGCTTTTCCAAGCCTAGGTAACCACATTCACCTAGATCCCGACAGTACCATATAATCCTGTCCTTCGCGGTCAACGGTTAGACTAGATAGCGGAACAACCGACGGATCTAACTGTCCGACACCACCGTAATTCCGTTGCTAGAGAATCTACTAGGCCATCCCTCAGTGAACTCTTGGTACCTTCATGGCTGTACCGTAAAAATCTAGCGATTGGGTCGCCTAACACGCCCTCGGGGATAATAATTAGCGTCCTAATACTTCCCCGCCCCGACAATTCGACACCTAGAATTGTTGCTGCGAAAACCACCACGCAGCACCCTTGTCCGTAGTTGCAGAGGGTCGAGAAAAAATAATACCCTTTCCAACTACCCAAGGCGGCCTCCACACTTAACTGCCTGCTAGCTCATACACTTAATAACTGTAATTAAACTTGCCAGCCCCTCACGACCCTAGAATCGCCTACTCTGTGCGAATCGCACCACATAGGATTACGTCGACTCTATCTCATGGGCCCCGGCTGCACTCTCACCACACAGCATAACCGAACGGACAGGCGCGTGAGGCTTCAATAATCGTCAAGAAATTATTGAACCACCGCTGCTACCATTGTAATAACCCTCAATGTCCCTTCTGTTATCACCCTGAACCTTTCAATTGTAACCCTTCTCTGTACTCTGTAATCGGCTCTCACTTCGCTCAATACCCCAGCTTAACTCTGTTACAGTCCAGTATGACCCCTCACTGGACGGCCTCGAATATAAACTGAATATTAAATGAGGAGGACCTAACAAAGATAGGGGTTATTAATTTATTACTAATTATAAAATAAGAAAACATTAAACACTGCCACCACCTTCCAAACATAAATGAATGTGTCTAAAATTATTGAGACCCTAGGAAGGAAGGGACTCAATAATCAGGGAACTCAAAGGGTAGTATGAATTTCAGTATTAAATTTTTGGGAAAATTAGTTCGTTTAATTTACGTTTCGTATTTACATCCAAGGGCAACTTTAGTATCTATTAACTGTAGGAGAACATGGGGGGTTTCCAACTCAACACAAAAAAACGACAAGTAGGAAAAATATATCAAAGGGGAGTTAAGTGAATACCACTGGACCAGTATACAATTTATTTTATGAACCATGTAAATTAAGACAATTTGAACATATCCCCTATTCTATTCCCCTAGAGGCACAATGGATATTTACTATGGACATGAACTCAAGAGCACTATACCTTCAATACTGCAGCTTGCCAAAGGATGTTGATTGGCTGCCCACAGGTCAGTTGACCTGTATGTACTTCAGCCGAGGTCCCCAGACACACTAAACTTTTCTTTATTGAAAACGCTCACCAGTGGAACAGGCTCCACCTCCTAGTTCCTAGGCCCACATTAACTCCGCCTATCCCAAGCCTATGGCCAATGAATTTTACCATGACTAGATGTTCTAGAAACCGGGCCAATGGCATGGACAGGCACTACCCTGTGAGGCCCCGCCTCCCCAGGCCTACATGTCTTTAACCAATCCGGATCAAGCTTGACCATAAGGGTCAATTCCTCTTGACAGAAAACTCCAAAAACTGGGAAGACACCAACGACTTTCCTGGCTGGGCACCCACGTGTAACTTGAGATCCCAAGTTTATTAGCCCTGGGGTAATATACCCAAATTCGTCACTGGCCCGGAGGACAGGAGAGAGAGGGGAGCAAGTGGCTTCAAGCTGTTTATGACCCCCCGTGACAAAAGACAAATGACCCAAGGGAGGGTAGGCAAGCGAGAGAAGGGAAGGGGAAGAGGAAGGAGAAGAGAAAGGGGGAAGAGCAAAGGGGAAGGGGAAAGGGGGGAAGGGGCTATGGTGTGCATATACCATTACAGTGGGTATTGTTTATTTTTATATTTTTTCATTTAAATTTCTTAACTGTTATTCCAATTTTTCAGTGATGGAAACATCAGATCATTTAATGTTCCCAATTTTCTGATGGGAACATCAGACAGGGGAGAAGGGTAATGGTGGGGAGGACAAGGGGATGGGGGAGTTGGGAATAGTGGAGGATGAGGGGACGGGGGAATGGAGAATTAATGGTGGGTAGGACAAGGGGACATGAAAGAGGGGGATAGTGGGGAGGAAGAGGGGACAGGGGAGGGGGAAATGGAAGCTAAGACGAGGGGATGGGGGAGTGGGGAATGGTTGGGAGGATGAGGGGACGCAGGAGGGGGGGAATGGTGGGGAGGACTGGGGAACTGGGGTAGGTAGTTGTGGCTCAGCAGCGGAAATGTGTTGCTGAACCACAGCAACGCGTGGCCGGGTACAGCTAGTAGTATAATATAAACAATAACAGTATAGTGGGAGGAGGAACGTTGGCGAGTAAGGTGTAAGGAGTAAGCTAGGTGTTGGAGGAGTGAGGGAAGGGTGGCTGGGTGTGGCAACTCACAATTGTAGAGTTCTGAGTGTGTTGATGGTGAATGTATATAGTGCTTGATAGTGAATAGTGTGTAAATATGCTGAAAATAAACATAAATGAACATGAAACATTGGATATATGAGCAATATATGTGGACACATTTGAGACACATATAACACAGTCTTGCAACAATGCGGATGTTCTACTGCCATAATATTGTGTATGTGTTCATTATACATAGGATTGGCAAGAAAATACAAAACAAATGTATATAGAAATGAACGCAAAAAATGAAAAAAAATATTTGTGGGAACTCGTGCATGTTGAAACTGGCAGGCGACTGACTCCGGGAGTCTATGTCACGGACGAACACCAAATCGTGAAGTCACATGCCATTTTCCGGACCCCATTGCGGCCAAAGTAATTCGATTTAAGTACAATTTCGACTTTTTGTTAACATATCTATACTCATGGAAGATTTTGACCCTTTCAAAGGAGAAAAGAATTTTTTCCAGAGACTTTATTTCCTGCGCACACGGAAGGGGGGGGGGGGGGGTACCGTATTTAGAAGACGAGCAGCCCAGTGCATTAGTTGCTAAATAGTTTAGGCTAGAGTTGTACATACCATAGTACAATTCCAGTCTAACAATATCCTAACCCTGTGGGTTGGCATAAAATACGATAAATGATGTGCAATATTGGTATACATATGGTGTTATGTTTTTTTTTTTTTTAGTTTTTGATATACAGAATATACACTTATAGGAAATACGTGTATATGAAATTTAACTATATACACTTACTGTTGTCTCTCTGGCCACAATCTTCTGAGAAGATCAATATCATTGATTTATTTACTAGTCACATATGCTTAGACTCCCGTGACTGATTTTCACGAAATAGTCTGGAAAAATGTATATATGGGTGGTATTACCACCAAGAAAATAATGGTTATATGGTGTGACCAATTTAATGTAGTTATTAACACAAGGTTATTAATTGTGAACAGTTGCTCTAGGCAACCTAGTTATCCTCAGCTCTGTGTGAGGTATAGGTCTGAATATTGTGGATAATTAACTATAACCCACTAAAGCCAGATGTAGGCATTGGCTTTATTCTGGTAAATTAATAATAGGAAATAATGGGGTTAGGCTATAATATATATGTCGCAGTTTGCGGACAGTCGTAACTAATAATGAATATATTGCCTTGTACCTGATAATACTACTTAATTAATAGTATACTATAAACAGGGTTAGTAAATAATTAAATATAATGGATTATATAGGACCAGTAATTTAACTTGGTATACTGGACCGTAAATATTTATACTGGTTTATGTAGATCAGTAATTTATATTAATGTGTTGGTCTATGAACCACTAATTTTTATTGAACTGATTTATACGGTTCTAAGACGACCAAAAAGGATGTGCAGAAATTTGGCTCCAGAATAATGATAACAAATCTAATATATAATTCGAAGGACCATTCTTGTGAAAATAAAATAAATTAGAGAACCAGTGCCCATGGATCTCTTATATAAAGCGTAACTAAAATCAATTAATGTACAATAATGAACTGTAGTGTACTGTAAACTCCAGAGCCAAATCCCTCCACACACATTGGGGGGGATTAATTTGTAAAGAGAAATTAATGCCCTTTAAATAATAAAATAATGAGCTGTTAATGCATATAAATTCATAAATCACATGTATGAATAATAAACAGGCATATGATATTAATAAATCAATGAATACTACTAAAGGCTATCTACAAAGAAAGTATAGACAGCTTAGCTGTTGGTAAGAATAATAGCATGCGCCTCGTAAACTCATAAAACTCGTCACCGTAAACTTGTTTCAGCAGGCTACTCTGGGAACATGTGGTTGTTGTGGAAGTTATCGTCTCTCTTACGCTTGTACTCCAGCTGAAAGACAATTCACATGTAAAATCTATTTGAGAATATATAGTTCCTCATGTATTCATAAAAATTAATGTGGGGAGATTTTTTTTTTTTTTTTTTATTTTTATAAATTACACAAATTACAAGAACACACAAAACAACGCAAACCTGTACACATCAAGTACACCAATGAAGTAACAGTACACAGGAATAAACAGTCTGTACACTAAACAATAACAGTAACCGCAAAACAAACACAAGCGCTGAACAAAATGAAAACGCATTGAAGCAATGGGCTAAACAGTACAGGGAAATAAGTGCTAAAACAGTACATGGAAACAATAGGCTAAACAGGTCATATCTACATAGCAACACAGAACATGGCCAAGAAAATTACATGAAAAATAAATTAACAATAAAGTACATAAATAACATTGAAACACACCTGGAACCAATAACATAAACATACACAGACGTGGATATAGAATCACGTGCACAAAACCACGCCTACCACACACACAGAAGAACAAAGGAGCATAGGATCATACACGCGCTACCCAGGAAAATGATATACACTAAATAAGAAGAAATTATGTACACGCACACTAAACACACTCTAAACAACAAGACAAACACACTCATACCACCCACACCACCACGGCACACCACACTGCACCCAAGCACGCAAAATAAAGGGTTACAGGCCAAAGCGAAACACGGCCACAAAAGGAACAGTAGAAAACAGTACAGCAGAAAACCCAGGCCCACGCAGGAGCCAAAACCCCCCTCAAAATCACACACCCACACGCATACGGACACAACCGGCACCCGGAGGTACGGAAAACACACCACACACACACAGGAGCAGCAGCATCTCAAGGGGGGAGACACACAAACACACGCAACCCCCGCCAAGGACACCCCAAGAAGCGGAAAGGGAGCGCATAGCAAAGCAAACCCCGAAACCCCCCAACCCCTCTAAACCCCCCCCATCAACACCCCAACCCCAACCAAGCCGAGAACATCACCTTGCCACCAAGGCACCCGCCGACCCAAAGGCAACCCCACGAACATAGGCATCTGTGAACCACCGACCAAACTCCTCCGGAAAAGCGCGCTGCAACCACCACCAGGTAAACCGCATGCGCCCCCGTAAAAATCCTAAAATTCGGGCAATCCCAAAACCCTCCCGCCTCCCAACCCACACACAAAACACATAATCAGCAACCAAAACACACAATGTATTACGCACCCGCTGCGGATAAGCCGGAAAATACAAAAACAAAAACTGCAAAACATCACCCCGACAACCCGGACCACAAAACACCTCCAGGACATCCCGAAACCAGTCCACCAACCCCTGTAACCGGACACAAAAATAAAATACATGCACCTGCGATTCACATAAACCACAGTGAACACACGCCCCAGAATCACGCAAGCCAAGCATACACAACCGCTCATTTGTCGCCAGCGACAAATGCAGAACCCGAAACAGCAATTCACGCTGCTGAGGCGCCAAGAACCGTGCCCCCAAACACGACCAGATACCACCCCAATCCCAACACGGGAACAAGCCCTCCACTCGAGGCCGCACCCGGGGCAACAACACCCCATACACAGCCTTGCACGAGAAAGACAGAAACCCAGGATGGCGGCAGAGCTCCCGAAGAATCCCCACGGCCCAAGAATAAACAGGGGGGGTAACCAAGGCCACCTCCTGACAAACCCCCAAATCAACCAAAAAACTGAAGCGAAGCGAGCAGAAAAACACACCCAGCGTATTCAACCCCCCACCGAGAGCCAGCCCCCGACGCAACGAGACCCAGAAGAGGGCCTTGGCCTTCGTGAAAACGTCAGGAATGCCAACACCCCCCTCTCTCACCCCTAACACCAACGTCGAACGGCGCACCGGTTGATAACGCCCACACCATACATATCTATACACCACACTCTCCAAACTCAAGGCCTTCCGACGATCCAACGGGAAACATCGAGCCACAAACCAGACACGCGACAAGACCTTACACGCAACAAGCAGTCCCCTCTGATAAATCGTCAAGGGACGACGCGACAAAAGGCCAACTGCAACACCAACCGACCGAGAGACAGCACCCCAATTCCACTCCAAGGAGCGATCATAGGAGGCAAACCAAGTAATCCCAAGAACCCGAATCGAGGAGACCACCGGAAACCACGACCTATCCCACACCAGGCGGGAGGCCCACTCACCGATCCCCATCAACCCCGACTTCGCCCGATTAAGAACGGCCCCCGTAGCGGACTCAAACCGCAGGAGAACGTCCTGGACAGCTTCAACAGAACCCTCCGAAGCTACAAATAGAATGGTGTCGTCAGCATACCCGCAAACGGGTAGCCGGAGACCGGACGGCAGACAAGGAGGCACGATCAAGGAACACGCTTTCACCGCCCGAAAAAGAGGTTCCTGAAAAATCACATACAAAAGCATGGACATGGGACACCCCTGACGAACGGAACGGCAAATAGGAAAAAATGAGCTAAAAAACCCATTCACACAAACGCGACTGCGAACATACAACAAACGGATCCACCCCACAAACACCACCGGAAACCCAAGCCTCTCCATAGCACTAAAAACAAACTCTAAAGACACCCGATCAAAGGCCTTGGACCAGTCCAAGCTGACCATAGCCGCCGAAAGCCGATACTCGGACGCATAGAGAAGCACGTCACGAAGTAAGGCATTGCAATGCATCAGGGCACGGCCAGGCACACCACAAAATTGCTCCATAGAGACCACCGACGCAACGACACCCCGACATCGACGCGCTAAAACCTTAGAAAGAATTTTATAATCAACATTTAAGAGCGTAATAGGCCTCCAATTGGAAAACAACTGCAAATCGCCCGGCTTCGGGAGTAGCCGCACGATCCCGTCACAGAAGGAATCAGGCAGAGCACCCAAACGCAAACACGCCTGCACCACTTCCAAAAGCACCCCCCCCCCAGCACATCCCAAAAGGTAAGGTAGAACTCAATGGGCAGGCCATCCGCACCCGGCACTCTCCCAGAACGAAACGACCGAACCACCTCCAGGAGCTCCACCGTGGAAACATCCTGCACCAACCGGGCACACTCCGAGCGCGACAAACCGGGAAAGCACCTGTCCAAAAAGGAACCCGCGAGCACACTATCACCATGCACCTCCCCATAGAGGGCCTCCAACTCCCGCCGTGCGGTAAGCAGAACACCCTCTGTGCTAGAAAGCACAGACCCATCAGGCCGCCGAAGGCCCTGGAGAAGAACGGAACCCCTAGCAGCCTTCTCCCTCCCTAAAAGAAAGGGAGAGAGCCTCTCCCCATCCACCCGCTCAGCTACACGAGCACGCACGCGAACACCGTCAGCCAACACCGCACGCAAATCACAAATACGCTCCTTACACTCAGCAATCTCACTAAAGCAGTCAACCCCAGCATTCAACCGCACATATAAAGAAGACAAACGCGCCTGAAGGAACCGCAGCAGACCAAACCTCCCGGCAGCCTCCCGCTTAGCAACAATCCCAAAAAACCTCCGACACTCCACCTTACACCACTCCCACCAAACGAACAAAGAGGAGAAATCAGCCTTCCGGGCAACGATGCCAACCCACCAGGCCCGAAACTGCGCACAAATACGTGGACAACGCAATAACCGACAATTGAGTTTCCACCACCCAGGCCCCACCCGCACCTGACTCCGGACACCAACCCGTACAACCACCATACAATGATCCGAGAAAGCCACCGGGACCGTGCGAAAATCAAAAACCGAACACTCCCCACCAGAAACATAGAACCTATCCAACCTAGAACTCGCCCCACGCGCAGCGAAGGTATACTCCAACGAGCCGCCACACAAAACAGCCGCATCGCGAAACCCGCACGCACGCAAAACCTCAATTAAAGCGGCCGAAACATTCCGAGGGTGAGCACTAGAGCAATCCCTCACACTCGTAACACAATTAAAATCCCCCCAAAGATCAAATCCCGCGTATCATGCCGCAGGTATGGCAAAAGCCCCTCCCGAAAAAACAGCTCCCGGTCCTGACGATGCGCCACCCCAGAAGGGGCGTACACTGTCAAGAACGGAATCACAACCCCCAAATACTCAGCCCGAACAAACAAGACCCTCCCATCTTCATCCATTTCCGTGTGAAGCACGGAAATGGATGCCCTCCGCGAAAACAACATCAGCGTTCCCCCAAAGGACGTCCTCGGCGGGTTCAGCACAACATGATACTCAGCACACAACCCCTGCAACACAGACACATCCCGAACATTGTGCTCTTGGATCAGAGCCACATCCACCCGCTGCTCCCGAAGCACATCCACAAGGCCCAATTGGACCGCCAAAGCATTCAGACCACGAACATTCAAAGACGCACAAACAATAGCAGGCGCCATCGAACCTATTAATGACCCCCAGCCCCTCCAGGACCACCAGAGGGCACAGAGCCACCCACTGCAGAGGCGCCGTCAGCATCCTGAGGCTCAAACTGCCGCCGTTCCACCGTCGGGGAATCCACCATAATGCCTGGCCTCTGATCCCGCAGGAGGCGGACAGTGCCGGCATCACCCAGCGAAGCACGCCGAGACCCCGCTGCCACTGACCAGGTATCACCAACGTCCACCACCGACGAGGAATTCTTGCTGCCAACCGGCACTGCATCACTTCCGGAATCCATATCAGACACAGGAGAATTAGGAGGAGGAGGGGGGGCACCACCCAAGGCACAACTCCGCGAAGCCTCAATCCGTTTGCCAGGGGGGCTCTCGACTGCGTGAGCGCGCCCCCGCAACGCGCTTCCGGCGAGGAGCATGGGAGGTCAACGCCCCCTCATGGCACGCACCCGCAGGGGGAGCAGTAGGCGGACTCGCAATGCATGCAACAGGAACGCCGGCACCAATGACGACGCTCCCATCACCCTCAGTGAAAGCATCGCCTACAACGGGAGGCACCGAGACGACACTCCCAACACCTCGCCCATTCACCAACGAAGCACCAGGAACAGGATGCACCTCCACATCCACCGGAAGGAGAAGACGGGAATCAGGAGCAGCCACGTCCTCCACCACAGCTGGCACAGAAGACACGATAGGCACAGACGAACCAGCAGGCACATCAGTCGCAGGTGCACCACCAGGCACAACAGTCGCAGGTGCACCACCAGGCACAGCAGTCGCAGGTGCACCACCAGGCACAGCAGTCGCAGGTGCACCACCAGGCACAGCAGTCGCAGGTGCACCACCAGGCACAGCAGTCGCAGGTGCACCACCAGGCACAACAGGCGCAGGTGCACCACCAGGTACAGCAGTCGCAGGTGCACCACCAGGCACAGCAGTCGCAAGTGCACCACCAGGCACAGCCGACGCAGGTGCACCACCAGGCACAGCAGACGCAGGTGCACCACCAGGCACAGCAGTCGCAGGTGCACCACCAGGCACAGCAGTCGCAGGTGCACCACCAGGCACAGCAGTCGCAGGTGCACCACCAGGCACAACAGTCGCAGGTGCACCACCAGGCACACCAGTCGCAGGTGCACCACCAGGCACACCAGTCGCAGGTGCACCACCAGGCACAACAGTCGCAGGTGCACCACCAGGCACAACAGTCACAGGTGCCCCACCATTCACACCCCCACGCCGAGGACCAGCCAGGGATGCACCATCCTCACGGAGGGGGGGAAAATCCCCCACACTGAATACAGAAGCAGTCTCCAGTCGAGGAATCTCACACTGGGCAGCGTCATGGCCCTCCTCCCCACAGCGGAAGCACGTGCGGGCCTGCCCTGGATAGAAAACCCGGAACGGAAGACCACAGCACATAACCTTGGAGGGGATGGGCTCCTTGAGGCGCATATGCAGCGTGCGAGTACCCAGCCGGAGGCCCCGCAGCCGCCCGGCACTAAACAAGTTGTACCGATGACGCAACACCATACCATACCTCGTAAACACAGAAGAAAGCTCCACCTCTGGAAACGTAACAGGTACCCCGTGCACGCTCACAAAGGTCAGTGGACCCCACGGATCAGAGACAGTCACAGACACAGCCGAATGAGGAAGGGGAGTCGTCCGCTCGTTCCAACACCCCACAAACCGCTCGTATCCAGGTGACGTGGCAAACGTCACCGCCACGCGAGTGGGAGAAAATTTCTCGAGACCAAGGAGATCTTTAACATCCACCTGAAGGACATCCAAAAGCGCAGCCGCCACTAGTTCCCAATCCACCGGTGCAGAGAACTCCAGCCGAGCAGTATTCACACGGCGGATGCGGCCACCACCAGCCGCCGCCATATCGCTGACCTCCGCCTCAGTCAGCTGGCGCCCCGCAGCAACGAGCAACCACCACCAGTCAGCGACAAACAGCTACTGGCAGCCAGAGCCCGACGTCCAATTAACTATAACCCACTAAAGCCAGATGTAGGCATTGGCTTTATTCTGGTAAATTAATAATAGGAAATAATGGGGTTAGGCTATAATATATATGTCGCAGTTTGCGGACAGTCGTAACTAATAATGAATATATTGCCTTGTACCTGATAATACTACTTAATTAATAGTATACTATAAACAGGGTTAGTAAATAATTAAATATAATGGATTATATAGGACCAGTAATTTAACTTGGTATACTGGACCGTAAATATTTATACTGGTTTATGTAGATCAGTAATTTATATTAATGTGTTGGTCTATGAACCACTAATTTTTATTGAACTGATTTATACGGTTCTAAGACGACCAAAAAGGATGTGCAGAAATTTGGCTCCAGAATAATGATAACAAATCTAATATATAATTCAAAGGACCATTCTTGTGAAAATAAAATAAATTAGAGAACCAGTGCACATGGATCTCTTATATAAAGCGTAACTAAAATCAATTAATGTACAATAATGAACTGTAGTGTACTGTAAACTACAGAGCCAAATCCCTCCACACACTGTGGGGGGGATTAATTTGTAAAGAGAAATTAAGGCCCTTTAAATAATAAAATAATGAGCTGTTAATGCATATAAATTCATAAATCACATGTATGAATAATAAACAGGCATATGATATTAATAAATCAATGAATACTACTAAAGGCTATCTACAAAGAAAGTATAGACAGCTTAGCTGTTGGTAAGAATAATAGCATGCGCCTCGTAAACTCATAAAACTCGTCACCGTAAACTTGTTTCAGCAGGCTACTCTGGGAACATGTGGTTGTTGTGGAAGTTATCGTCTCTCTTACGCTTGTACTCCAGCTGAAAGACAATTCACATGTAAAATCTATTTGAGAATATATAGTTCCTCATGTATTCATAAAAATTAATGTGGGGAGATAGGGGAAATGAAACCTACGGGTTTGTTTTAAAGGGTACGTCATGACAACAAACCATCCTATCTTATTAAATGTACCACAAAAAATACTGTAGGACAAACTGGTTTGCCGGGCACAGTGTCTGTGAGATAATGAAGTGGTTGCGTCTTGATGGCGTTTGTAGATGCACGGATAGCTCGATATTAAAACGATGATACGACCAGCTTGAGACACTCCCTGATCGTGGTGTCGCTTGCCAAGTCTCCCTTCTCTCAAGTGGCTCGCGCATGCGCAGTCATGCTGAGATACGCTAAATATTTCCTATGATATGTTTAACTTCCTGAGTTAAAGGAGCTAAGGTTTATCAGAAATTAAAGAGATTTAATTTGTCTAACTTGACAACATTTAAATTCTTGTTTCTTAATAATTAAATGAACGTTATTCAATAGAATAGAGTGCTGATAGAAATTCAGTCATATGTGAATGCGCTGGAGTAACGGTTCGTTACTGTATGGATTATTACCAGCAAATAAACTATATTGCTTAATTGCATATAAAAATATAAGCAGATTTAATTCACTGAATATATTCGGGACAATAAAATTATTAAATTTTGATTCTCATTAAAGAATGTGAAAATAAGGACAACTTAATACAATTCTCGTGAATGTAAATAATTTCCCTTTAGTCGTGTGGGTTAATGCAACACCTGACTAGAATTTCTGGGAAAATGAGGCGTTAAGTGATGTTAATTTGACTACTCTACTGGTTAGTAGTGTTAGTAAAATATAATAACTAGTACAAGAATTGTTTCTTAAGGTACTAGGTGTTAGTAAATAAGTGTTAGAAATTTCCAACACCATTAACCAGATCCATCAACCACCAACCATAACAATCACTGCCACCATCAATAACCATAACCCACCATTGCCACCAATCACAAACTACTAACACCAACCAAAACCCACCATCAACAACCACCACCACTAGGGATTCTCCATTAAGTGAAAATAATGAAAAAACTATTCTGAACCTACCTTTATTATGCTCCTGTTTTATTTCTACTAAATGTAGAAATATATTTTTTATATATTTCTACATTTAATTACCATCAGTCACGAAAACGACATTTATACAATATTTAAGGTTACCAAAAGGTCTCAAATTTGGATTAACCAACTTAGTGCAGTAAGTTGAGGCACCCTATTTACGACTCCATGCAATAATATTTCTATTACGTTGTTAAAGTGTTAAATTTCTGGTTGTATACTGGGTAAAGCTGTAGTGGATGAGACTTTATCCTCGTTGATTGATTCGATGAAAGGATTTAACCTGTGTTACAGACCCGAGTCCATCATCGGAGCACGGAGCAGTGACAACAACGCCATCTGTGAGTCCGCTCTGGAAAACCCCACAACATGGACAACACCATCTAGTGGTGAAAGGATATGCCGGCAATAGGCGCTGGATTCCTGTCTTCGTCAGCTGATGATGTAGCCGCTGCTTACCTCTGGTGAGGGGGCGCTTAGACAGTGAATGCCATCTATGGAGCAAATAGGTGGACATTCCCTGTCTAAGCTAGTAAGTGAAGTTTCCTAGTGGTCCCAGGTAGTGTCCCCAGTACTGATGACGTGTCTACTTTCAGAGTCAACCTAGGACGGTTGTGAGGTACGTGGAGTCAGTCTACCCAAGGCAGCCAAGGTCTCTTCACCAGTCTGCTTTGTAGAAGCTGTGTGCCACCCCCGGACGAACTCTGCTGAGTGTATGATTGCTTGCCTGAGGAGTGGCAGTAACGGGATTTGCCGTATCCGGGGCTGGCTGGTGGAAGAGACCACCCACTGAGGTGACGACCGAGGAGGGTGACCAGCGAGTCACACGAGGCTTCTGCCTAGGGCTAGCAACCCTAGTACTAGTCGAGGAGTGGCCTGACAGCAAAGCTGACTAGTACCTGCCAGCTACAGAGCTACAGGCTGGACCGTGGTTATAAGCCATCACGACGAGGCACCCAGTGGGATTGTGGTTTGGCTGGCCTGTGGCCAGGGTGGATTCATCGTGGGTTCTGGACCACGGTGGAGGAGACCAGGAAAGGCTACCCAGAGGAAGCGTCGCGGAAGTGTCCAGTGTCTTCGGAAGAAGACGAAGCTGTATATAATTGTGTAGTAATAATTCCCGTGTGTGACTTTTTACATATGGTGGTGGAAATATAATATATATATATATATATAAAGGAATATACATGTACATTAGAATACTGGTGTATTTGTGTACCTTCCCCATTGTTTTAATTTGCGTTACGGAACACACCCCTTGAAAGCCTCTACTAACTTGGCGCCGGATACCCAAACTCTAATACCATCAGAGAAGAACCCGGTTGCATCCCAGTAGGGCCGTAACACCTGGCTTGAGATTTATTCTCAAATAATTCATCCTCCCAGATCATCCTGAATATCATCCATTTTATTTGAAGTACTGGCTGCTTTCTCTGAGGCAAGTTTATTGAATAAGTGATCAAACCTGGCTTGTGTTTCACCTACATACTAGGCTAGGTCAGACATGAATTGTTTCATGCCTTACCGTTTTATTTTGTTGTCGTGGAGCTGGGTTTGGTAAGATTTGCTTTAAGTATATTTGGTTAGAAAAATTGATCCAGTTGGAATTGGATCTGTGATAGTGGGATTTTCAACTAGCGATAATTAACTAGAAGCTCATGTAACAACTTTTCATATTGACTGAATTCTCTTTCCAGTTGACGTTTACATGCTGCTAAAGCACTTTTTGCTTTCTGAGGAATAGTTATAGTGACTGTTTAGTTGGATTTTGCAGAGCCTATAGTATTAGTGCTAATGTTACTAGGGTACTTGCTTATAATCCTGAGAAAGTACTAATGATAGTAGCCTATGGTCAGATTTCTATCACCAGGGTAAAATCCTACATCCTTGGAGGTTAGCTCAAAATATTAAATTGGATATATATATATATATATATATATATATATATATATATATATATATATATATATATGATTTGAGTGGTAATCAGTGTCACTGTTGGATATACTTCAAGCTACTTCCTCAAAATCACCCTTGATTGGTGTAGGCACTAATTAACACTCAGAGGTGAAATGATTACAGGTAAATATATAAATTAGGTAAATTATAGATACACAACGCAACTCGTGTTGGTATAGATCCCACCAAATAAAATGGTCTTCATAATTAATTAATTGTAGTAGTTTGTTCAATATTTAGTTCAACTAGTCAATGGTAGCCACTTCTTAGCCTCTAGTGTTATTTGGAAGTATCAATTATTTTATTAGTGACTTCGCAAAAATACAAATTTTATGTGGATAAACTGTTTGAAGATGTAGCCTCAATTTGGCTGGAGTTAATTTATGCGGTGTCACTCTGCAGGTAGTAAAACGCCAGACAATTCATGGTTAAACTCGGTGAAAACCACTGAGACTAGGCTGGGTGGCCAGTCTGTGACTGGGTATTTGTTTATAAGGTATTGTTTACTGATTTTTTAATTTAATATTAGTCTAGCTCTGTAGACTATCCCGCTTCGAAGACCCAATCATATTGATCTGAGTACTAGTGTGTTTCTAGATTTAATGAGAAAGTGGCTAATTCTGGTTCATCCGGTTTGATGTAGACCAATCATGTTGGGAAAACTGACCTATGGGATTTATTTGTTTATTTTATTTATTTATTAAGAAATTTATATTAATTTCTTATGTTAATGTATTTGTTTCAATAATGAACGGTTTGATACTAAATTTCCACAAATCATTTCCTACACAAGCTGGGGCGTTCATTAATTATATGATATATCAATCGAAATTAATCGATTGGTAGACATTTACTACAAATGTCAAGACACCTAGGTTAGTAAACTAAATTAAACAAATGCAGCTGATCTGTATGGTTGTTTATGGCCTGGTCAACCAGATATAAACCCCAATGATGAATAGACTAATACTCCCCTAGGTGATGCTAGTGTAATCACATGTCATGTATTGTAACAGTTAATTGTTGCTAATTCTTCTTCACCTTCAATTACACTTGTCAAAAGGGTATGGAACACAGTAATAATCGTAACAAATATATGACGGCTATATCAGGGGAAATTTTTGTAATTTATTAGATAAGATTGAATTAGTATTTACTCTGTTGGGTGGCTCACTGTGTGTCCTAACCGGTATACCCCTAATCTACCTGCATTATTGGCAAGGAATGACTAGATTTAATTAATGGGTTATCGGATAAAGAACACTTCCCTTATTGTTGACGAAGATCGTGATGATGATGGGAGTTTGTAACTCACATAACCCTGCGTCTAGAGGAATATAATTGTGTAGCTACAAGCATTTTCCAAGCGAGACTTGTTGATGTTAAAATTAACGGCGTTTGCCTCCTTCCCGGCTTGAGAGACCTATCTCTCTCGCCAGTTCCTATAATGTCCTTTTATTGACAATGGGAGGCAGGCTTTAGTTTTTAGTAATTATATTAGTTCCAGTCATATAGAATACTTTTCCTTAATTCTAATGCATAGACTGGTGTTTAAAGTGATTCACATTATTATTAGCTGCTAAATTTAATTGCGACGAGGCAGTGATATCTCGTTTTTCTCGAGAAAAATTTCACAGTAGTCTCGTTTCTGTGACTGAATTTGTTAGTACAAAAACAGCAGCAATATTAACTGAATATTGTATTAAAGGCTAGTAAATGGTGTCGGTTCTTCTGATCTTCATCTTAAATCTTCAGAAGATGTATAAAGTAAATCTTCAGAAAACATTAATAAACATCCACATCCAACAAACTGTGGTGTGGCCAGATAATGAAGCGGTACTGCAATTGAAATGCAACTATAAGAGCAAAATGTCAGTAACAACTCAAAAGTAATTACAGATTTATCATTTGGATATAAACTCTGATAGTCCCAACTAAAGAGAAACCAGCTGATAATCTATCTAGAGGACTGACATTAAGGCAAATAACTAAAGCCGAGATGTGGTTCCATGGGCTTCAGTGGATTGTCATTTACAAGTGGCCCGAACAAAAGTCACAAGTCATAGTGACCAATGTCACTTTTCTCACTGAGATCCCAAGCCTCACTTGACTTCAGTAATTGACTGTACTCAGTGCTCTGCTCTGCATAAACTACTCAGTGTAACACAAAATGTGTTTGATTTCTTGCAGAAAGTAGGTATCAAGCACAAGTAGATACATTAAGAGCACAAGGTGCTCCTAAGTACTGGGTCAAACATGCACAAGTGTAAACCTAGAGTGAGGACTATGAAACTTCTCACCCAAAAATATAAATGACTTAAGTCTCTGGATTGATCAGAACGTTCTGCATTGCGGGGGAAGATTACAGCACACAAACGTTGATCTTGAAGTAAACAACCTCAGTTTCTTCCCCCCGGAATCTTTAGATAAGTAGATTGCTTGTGCTTTACTTTCACGACCACTGCGCACTCCATGGTGGGGTACTGGCTTCCCTAAGGTTGCCAAACTGTTAAGTTAATTCTTAAATCCTGCAATTCTTAAATCCTGATTGCCTGAGGTGCGATGCTCGGTGTGTCCTTTCCCTGGACCTCCACCACATCCTAGGGACCCAGAACTGCACCTTCATCCTTTTGAGACCACTGTGGTAGACATCACAGGAGCTATTATCCTAACAGGCACCAGGGATAAAGTCCCTGTTAAGGCTGTTGAGGCCTTTTTACTTGTGCCACCACTCGAGGAACTCACCTGGAAGTGACTCCCCAATGAATGCTGAATCATTCATCCAGGCCTTCCACAGGTTTGCTGTATGTAGATCCTGCCCCAAGTTGATGATATGCGATAACGGGTCTAGCTTGGTGGCTGGTGAAGCATGCCTATTGTAGGTCTGGCACCACCCACTTGTTCAGACTGCCCTGAATCAATGGCAGTGATACTGGCAATTTTACCACTCAGAACACTGTGGCACGGGTGTTCTACGAGAGGATAGTAGGGACAGTGAAACGCTGTCTAAGGAAAAATCTCTGCACTACCAGAAAATAGATCTCCATGAACTCCAATCTGTTGTCACAGAAATTAATTCCCGAGTCAATAACCGACCACTGACTTACCTCTCTGACGACAACTCACAACACGAGCCTGTTAGACCATCTCATCTGATGTATGGAGGATCTGTCACCCCTATTGCCTCCCTCACTGATGAAGAACGTAGAGATCCTTCATACGTTGTGGAGAATGGTTTACCTCGGAGTTATAAATACCTGTCACAGGTAATCAGTCGGTCGCATGAATTTTGGACAAGGAAGAATTAACTGCTCTGCGTGAGTATCGCATTGCGGCTACCAAGCCCTATAACCGAATTCACTTACAACCATAGCGATGTTGTTCTAATGGACAGCAACAACCGCACGTTGGGAGTGGCTTCTAGCTTGTATTGTTTGTGTTCACCCACACAGCCAGGGTACCTTGACGATAGTAAAAGTAAAGTGCAAAGGCACCACTAGCCTCAAGACATTATAAAAGTTAGTACCACTGGAGTTGGCTGGAGAAGAAGTCGCCAAGAGACCTCCAATACTAGACGTCCATCCTGTACGTACTGCTGCACAGGAGTGCACAGTAAAATTAAAACAATATTTAAAAAAATCTGAAAAGGAGTAATGAAGTGTTTGGCCATTCCTAAACAGTGGATTCCGATCCATGTTTCTTTTCCCTGGAATTATGTGGGAAATTTCCCACACAATATTTATTTATAGTTAATTTATTTTACTTAACTAAATATACATCAAGAAAAGATAGTTTCTGTTGCTGTGTAGAACCATCAAAACAAAATTAAAGTTAAGTTTATCTTCAATAGGAAGAAATTTAAATAATTCCTCCACTCATTGTGGAGAAAATGTGACCGCCACGTCACAAACATGTAGAGTACAGAGCGTATTTGTGTCTATACATAAATATTTAATTCATAGAGTCTGGTTACGGTTTTCAGCATAAATTAACAAAATAAATAAAAGCTGAAATCATTTTAAAGAAAGTAAAATTTAAATACCTCTCCTCTGGGATTGTGATAAAATATATATGGGCAAGAGCGCTCCTTGACTGAGAAAGGAGACTCGCCATATTACACTTAACCCAAACGGAACACACTCTAAGGGAGTACCTAAGTAACAGAAGACAGCGAGTCACTGTACGGGGTGAGGTCTCAGATTGGCGAGACGTCATCAGTGGGGTCCCGCAGAGTTCAGTCCTTGGACCCATACTGTTTCTTATATATGTCAATGATCTCCCAGATGGTATAGAATCATTCCTCTCATCGTTTGCTGATGATGCAAAAATTATGAGGAGGATTAAGACGGAGGAAGACAGTATGAGACTACAAGATGACCTAAACAGACTGCATGAATGGTTCAACAAATGGCTACTAAAGTTCAACCCGAGTAAATGTAAGGTAATGAAACTAGGCAGTGGAAACAGGAGGCCAGACACAAGATACAGAATGGGAGATGAGGTCCTTCATGAAACGGACAGAGAGAAGGATCTAGGAGTTGATATCACACCAACCCTGTCTCCTGAAGCCCACATCAAAAGAATAGCATCTGCGGCATATGCGAGGCTGGCTAACATCAGACCTGCTTTCAGGAACCTGTGTAAGGAATCATTCAGAACCTTGTATACCACATATGTAAGACCAATCCTGGAGTATGCTGCCCCAGCATGGAGCCCGTACCTTGTCAAGCACAAGACGAAGCTTGAAAAAGTTCAGAGATATGCCACTAGGCTAGTCCCAGAACTAAGAGGCATGAATTACGAAGAAAGGCTGCGAGAAATGCACCTCACGACATTAGAAGACAGAAGAGTAAGAGGAGACATGATCACTACCTACAAAATTCTCAGATGATTGACAGGGTAGATAAAGATAAACTGTTTAACACGGGTGGTATGCAATCAAGGGTACACAGGTGGAAACTGAGTACCCAAATGAGCCACAGGGACGTTAGAAAGAACTTTTTCAGTGTCAGAGTAGTTAACAGAGTGAATGCATTAGGCAGTGATGTGGCGGAGGCTGACTCCATTCACAGTTTTAAACGTAGATATGATAGAGCCCAGTAGGCTCTGGAATCTGTACACCAGTTGATTGACAGTTGAGAGGCGGGACCAAAGAGCCAAAGCTCAAACACCGCAAGCACAGTTAGGTGAGTACACTGTTACGAACCCAAGTCCATCGTCAGAGCATGGAGTAGCGACGTCAACGCCATCTGTGAATCCGATCCCGAAACCCCCCACAACATGGACAACGCCATCTAGTGATGACGGGAATATGCCAGCAAGAGGCTCTAGATTCCTGTCCTAGTTGGCTCGTGAGGTAGCTGGTGCTGACCTCTAGTGAGGTGGTGTTTAGAGAAGCAGCCCTATCTATCATAAGCGGAGTAGGATATATGTGTCTACATCAGTAAGTGATGTTTCCGAGTGGTCCCATGTAGTGTCCCAGTGTACTGATGATGTGTCTGTATTCAAAGAGTCGACGTAGGGCTGCTGTGATCCAAGGAGAGGCAGTCTACCCAGGGCAGCCAAGGTCTCTACACCATTCTGCTTTAAGGAAGCAGTGAGCCGCCACCGGAAGAGATCTGTGAAGTGTTCTACTGTCTGCCAGTGGAGTGGCAGTGACAGGATTCGCCGTGCCCGGGGATGGCTGATAGAAGAGGCAACTGACTAAGGTGCCGAAAAAGGAGAGTAACCAGAGAGCTACACGAAGCTCCTGCCTAGGGCTCGCAACCCTAGTATTCGCTCGTGAAGTGGCCCAGCAGCGCGAGGCTGATTGGTATCTGCCAGCACCAGGCTGGACTGTGGTTGTGGGCCTTCACGAAGAGGCACTTAGTGGGATTGTGGTTTGCCTGGCCCATGGTCAGGGTAGACTCATCGTTGTTTCTCGGTACCTGCTGAGAGTAGTACCACGGATGAGGAAACACGGTACAAGACTGCATTGATTGAGCTTCGCCGAGTGTTTAGTGTCTTCTGAGAGAGACGTTGGTGTACATATAGTGTATTAATACTTCCTTTTAAGAATTATATATATATATATATATATATATATATATATATATATATATATATATATATATATATATATATATATATATATATATATATATATATATATATATATATATAAAGGTGATGGAAAGAAATTATATATGGATAAAGTGATGAACTGTTGTATTTAATGTACCTCCCCCCTTTTGTTTTACTTGCATTACTGAGCTCACCCCTTGCCTCTACTAACTAGGGGCCGGACACCAGAACTTTAGTACCACCAGAAAAGAACCCGGTTGCGTCCCATTAGGGCCGTAACATACACTTGATGCAGGGCTGGGGTTTTGAATAGTATTAAGGTTCCTCTGGTACACTCCGCTGATTGACTTCTTCTGCAATAAGGGAAGTGCCTTGTTCCATTTCTGATATAGTTACAGGGAGTGGCCCTTCTTAGTTTACCAGCCTGATATGGTTATGTGGCATGATCAACCAGCCCCGATGGGTAAGTATTCGCGATAATAAATCACCCTAATTCGTGATTTAATAATTCAATAAATTTTCTATGCATTACTGCAATGTATATTGTAGGCAGGCTGGAGTCCAGACTGAGAGCAGGACCGTATAGCAAAGAAACGCCTTAAATCCAAATTCTAAACTTAATTAACAGATTTTTTTAAGATTAGTTATTTATTGTTTTAAATATAATCCCCCCCCCCAAGTGTGTAAGGAATCAGTTGGACAGACTGATTCATTCCACTACTTTTAATAAAATAAACTTATAATGGAATTAAATATATAATTAACCAAAATTTAAAAAAAATATTCATATAAAATTAAACTAAATAAATATTGCTCACATAAGTAAATTCCCACATTCCTTCCTTGGTGTCCATGGGAAGAGGTGGGTCTGACTAAAGGTGTTCATGGGAAGAGGTGGGTCTGACTAAAGGTGTCCATGGGAAGAGGTGGGTCTGACTAAAGGTGTCCATGGGAACAGGTGGGTCTAACTAAAGGTGTCCACGGGAAGAGGTGGGTCTGACTAAAGGTGCTCATGGGACGAGGTGGGTCTGACTAAAGGTCCATGGGAAGAAGTGGGTCTGACTAAAGGTGACCATGGGAAGAGGTGGGTCTGCCTAAAGGTGTCCATGGGAAGAGGTGAGTCTGACTAAAGGTCCATGGGAAGAGGTGGGTCTGACTAAAGGTGACCATGGGAAGAGGTGGGTCTGACTAAAGGTGTCCATGGGAAGAGGTGGGTCTGACTAAAGATGTCCATGGGAAGAGGTGGGTCTGACTAAAGGTGTCCATGGGAAGAGGTGGGTCTGACTAAAGGTGTCCATGGGAAGAGGTGGGTCTGACTAAAGGTCCATGGGAAGAGGTGGGTCTGACTAAAGGTGGGTCTGTCCCTGGGAAGAGGTGGGTCTGACTAAAGGTGTCCATGGGAAGAGGTGGGTCTGACTAATGGTGTCCATGGGAAGAGGTGGGTCTGACTAAAGGTGTCCATGGGAGGAGGTGGGGAATGGGAAGGTGGGTCTGACTAAAGGTGTCCATGGGAAGAGGTGGGTCTGACTAAAGTGTCCATGGGAAGAGGTGGGTCTGACTAAAGGTGTCCATGGGAAGAGGTGGGTCTGACTAAAGGTGTCCATGGGAAGAGGTGGGTCTGACTAAAGGTGTCCATGGGAAGAGGTGGGTCTGACTAAAGGTGTCCATGGGAAGAGGTGGGTCTGACTAAAGGTGTCCATGGGAAGAGGTGGGTTTGACTAAAGGTGTCCATGGGAAGAGGTGGGTCTGACTAAAGGTGTCCATGGGAAGAGGTGGGTCTGACTAAAGGTGTCCATGGGAAGAGGTGGGTCTGACTAAAGGTGTCCATGGGAAGAGGTGGGTCTGACTAAAGGTGTCCATGGGAAGAGGTGGGTCTGACTGAAGTGTCCATGGGAAGAGGTGGGTCTGACTAAAGGTGTCCATGGGAAGAGGTGGGTCTGACTAAAGGTGTCCATGGGAAGAGGTGGGTCTGACTAAAGGTGTCCATGGGAAGAGGTGGGTCTGACTAAAGGTGTCCATGGGAAGAGGTGGGTCTGACTAAAGGTGTCCATGGGAAGAGGTGGGTCTGACTAAAGGTGTCCATGGGAAGAGGTGGGTCTGACTAAAGGTGTCCATGGGAAGAGGTGGGTCTGACTAAAGGTGTTCGTAGGAAGAGGTGGGTCTGACTAAAGGTGTCCATGGGAAGAGGTGGGTCTGACTAAAGGTGTCCATGGGAAGAGGTGGGTCTGACTAAAGGTGTCCATGGGAAGAGGTGGGTCTGACTAAAGGTGTCCATAGGAAGAGGTGGGTCTGACTAAAGGTGTCCATGGGAAGAGGTGGGTCTGACTAAAGGTGTCCATGGGAAGAGGTGGGTCTGACTAAAGGTGTCCATGGGAAGAGGTGGGTCTGACTAAAGGTGTCCATGGGAAGAGGTGGGTCTGACTAAAGGTGTCCATGGGAAGAGGTGGGTCTGACTAAAGGTGTCCATGGGAAGAGGTGGGTCTGACTAAAGTGTCCATGGGAAGAGGTGGGTCTGACTAAAGTGTCCATGGGAAGAGGTGGGTCTGACTAAAGGTGTCCATGGGAAGAGGTGGGTCTGACTAAAGGTGTCCATGGGAAGAGGTGGGTCTGACTAAAGGTGTCCATGGGAAGAGGTGGGTCTGACTAAAGGTGTCCATGGGAAGAGGTGGGTCTGACTAAAGGTGTCCATGGGAAGAGGTGGGACTGACTAAAGGTGTCCATGGGAAGAGGTGGGTCTGACTAAAGGTGTCCATGGGAAGAGGTGGGTCTGACTAAAGGTGTCCATGGGAAGAGGTGGGTCTGACTAAAAGTGTCCATGGGAAGAGGTGGGTCTGACTAAAGGTGTCCATGGGAAGAGGTGGGTCTGACTAAAGGTGTCCATGGGAAGAGGTGGGTCTGACTAAAGGTGTCCATGGGAAGAGGTGGGTCTGACTAAAGGTGTCCATGGGAAGAGGTGGGTCTGACTAAAGGTGTCCATGGGAAGAGGTGGGTCTGACTAAAGGTGTCCATGGGAAGAGGTGGGTCTGACTAAAGGTGCCCATGCGAAGAGGTGGGTCTGACTAAAGGTGTCCATGGGAAGAGGTGGGTCTGACTAAATGTGCCCATGGGAAGAGGTGGGTCTGACTAAAGGTGCCCATGGGAAGAGGTGGGTCTGACTAAAGTGTCCATGGGAAGAGGTGGGTATGACTAAAGGTGTCCATGGGAAGAGGTGGGTCTGACTAAAGTGTCCATGGGAAGAGGTGGGTCTGACTAAAGGTGTCCATGGGAAGAGGTGGGTCTGACTAAAGTGTCCATGGGAAGAGGTGGGTCTGACTAAAGGTGTCCATGGGAAGAGGTGGGTCTGACTAAAGTGTCCACGGGAAGAGGTGGGTCTGACTAAAGTGTCCATGGGAAGAGGTGGGTCTGACTAAAGTGTCCATGGGAAGAGGTGGGTCTGACTAAAGGTGTCCATGGGAAGAGGTGGGTCTGACTAAAGTGTCCATGGGAAGAGGTGGGTCTGACTAAAGGTGTCCATGGGAAGAGGTGGGTCTGACTAAAGTGTCCATGGGAAGAGGTGGGTCTGACTAAAGGTGTCCATGGGAAGAGGTGGGTCTGACTAAAGTGTCCATGGGAAGAGGTGGGTCTGACTAAAGGTGTCCATGGGAAGAGGTGGGTCTGACTAAAGAGGTGGGTCCATGGGAAGAGGTGGGTCTGACTAAAGGTGTCCATGGGAAGAGGTGGGTCTGACTAAAGGTGTCCATGGGAAGAGGTGGGTCTGACTAAAGGTGTCCATGGGAAGAGGTGGGTCTGACTAAAGTGTCCACGGGAAGAGGTGGGTCTGACTAAAGTGTCCATGGGAAGAGGTGGGTCTGACTAAAGGTGTCCATGGGAAGAGGTGGGTCTGACTAAAGGTGTCCATGGGAAGAGGTGGGTCTGACTAAAGGTGTCCATGGGAAGAGGTGGGTCTGACTAAAGGTGTCCATGGGAAGAGGTGGGTCTGACTAAAGTGTCCATGGGAAGAGGTGGGTCTGACTAAAGTGTCCATGGGAAGAGGTGGGTCTGACTAAAGGTGTCCATGGGAAGAGGTGGGTCTGACTAAAGGTGTCCATGGGAAGAGGTGGGTCTGACTAAAGGTGTCCATGGGAAGAGGTGGGTCTGACTAAAGGTGTCCATGGGAAGAGGTGGGTCTGACTAAAGGTGTCCATGGGAAGAGGTGGGTCTGACTAAAGGTGTCCATGGGAAGAGGTGGGTCTGACTAAAGGTGTCCATGGGAAGAGGTGGGTCTGACTAAAGGTGTTCGTAGGAAGAGGTGGGTCTGATTAAAGGTGTCCATGGGAAGAGGAGGGTCTGACTAAAGGTGTCCATGGGAAGAGGTGGGTCTGAATAAAGGTGTCCATGGGAAGAGGTGGGTCTGACTAAAGTGTCCATGGGAAGAGGTGGGTCTGAATAAAGGTGCCCATGGGAAGAGGTGGGACTGACTAAAGGTGTCCATGCGTAGAGGTGGGTCTGACTATAGGTGTTCATGGGAAGAGGTGGGTCTGACTAAAGGTGTCCATGGGAAGAGGTGGGTCTGACTAAAGGTGTCCATGGGAAGAGGTGGGTCTGACTAAAGGTGTCCATGGGAAGAGGTGGGTCTGACTAAAGGTGTCCATGGGAAGAGGTGGGTCTGACTAAAGGTGTCCATGGGAAGAGGTGGGTCTGACTAAAGGTGTCCATGGGAAGAGGTGGGTCTGACTAAATTGCCCATGGGAAGAGGTGGGTCTGACTAAAGGTGTCCATGGAAAGAGGTGGGTGTGACTAAAGGTGTCCATGGGAAGAGGTGGGTCTGACTAAAGGTGTCCATGGGAAGAGGTGGGTCTGACTAAAGGTGTCCATGGGAAGAGGTGGGTCTGACTAAAGGTGTCCATGGGAAGAGGTGGGTCTGACTAAAGGTGTCCATGGGAAGAGGTGGGTCTGACTAAAGTGTCCATGGGAAGAGGTGGGTCTGACTAAAGGTGTCCATGGGAAGAGGTGGGTCTGACTAAAGGTGTCCATGGGAAGAGGTGGGTCTGACTAAAGGTGTCCATGGGAAGAGGTGGGTCTGACTAAAGGTGTCCATGGGAAGAGGTGGGACTGACTAAAGGTGTCCATGGGAAGAGGTGGGTCTGACTAAAGGTGTCCATGGGAAGAGGTGGGTCTGACTAAAGTGTCCATGGGAAGAGGTGGGTCTGACTAAAGGTGTCCATGGGAAGAGGTGGGTCTGACTAAAGGTGTCCATGGGAAGAGGTGGGTCTGACTAAAGGTGTCCATGGGAAGAGGTGGGTCTGACTAAAGGTGTCCATGGGAAGAGGTGGGTCTGACTAAAGGTGTCCATGGGAAGAGGTGGGTCTGACTAAAGGTGTCCATGGGAAGAGGTGGGTCTGACTAAAGTGTCCATGGGAAGAGGTGGGTCTGACTAAAGGTGTCCACGGGAAGAGGTGGGTCTGACTAAAGGTGTCCATGGGAAGAGGTGGGTCTGACTAAAGGTGTCCATGGGAAGAGGTGGGTCTGACTAAAGGTGTCCATGGGAAGAGGTGGGTCTGACTAAAGGTGTCCATGGGAAGAGGTGGGTCTGACTAAAGTGTCCATGGGAAGAGGTGGGTCTGACTAAAGGTGTCCATGGGAAGAGGTGGGTCTGACTAAAGGTGTCCATGGGAAGAGGTGGGTCTGACTAAAGGTGTCCATGGGAAGAGGTGGGTCTGACTAAAGGTGTCCATGGGAAGAGGTGGGTCTGACTAAAGGTGTCCATGGGAAGAGGTGGGTCTGACTAAAGGTGTCCATGGGAAGAGGTGGGTCTGACTAAAGGTGTCCATGGGAAGAGGTGGGTCTGACTAAAGGTGTCCATGGGAAGAGGTGGGTCTGACTAAAGGTGTCCATGGGAAGAGGTGGGTCTGACTAAAGGTGTCCATGGGAAGAGGTGGGTCTGACTAAAGGTGTCCATGGGAAGAGGTGGGTCTGACTAAAGTGTCCATGGGAAGAGGTGGGTCTGACTAAAGGTGTCCATGGGAAGAGGTGGGTCTGACTAAAGGTGTCCATGGGAAGAGGTGGGTCTGACTAAAGGTGTCCATGGGAAGAGGTGGGTCTGACTAAAGGTGTCCATGGGAAGAGGTGGGTCTGACTAAAGGTGTCCATGGGAAGAGGTGGGTCTGACTAAAGGTGTCCATGGGAAGAGGTGGGTCTGACTAAAGGTGTCCATGGGAAGAGGTGGGTCTGACTAAAGGTGTCCATGGGAAGAGGTGGGTCTGACTAAAGGTGTCCATGGGAAGAGGTGGGTCTGACTAAAGGTGTCCATGGGAAGAGGTGGGTCTGACTAAAGTGTCCATGGGAAGAGGTGGGTCTGACTAAAGGTGTCCATGGGAAGAGGTGGGTCTGACTAAAGGTGTCCATGGGAAGAGGTGGGTCTGACTAAAGGTGTCCATGGGAAGAGGTGGGTCTGACTAAAGGTGTCCAGTGTCCAGGGAAGAGGTGGGTCTGACTAAAGTGTCCATGGGAAGAGGTGGGTCTGACTAAAGGTGTCCATGGGAAGAGGTGGGTCTGACTAAAGGTGTCCATGGGAAGAGGTGGGACTGACTAAAGGTGTCCATGGGAAGAGGTGGGTCTGACTAAAGGTGTCCATGGGAAGAGGTGGGTCTGACTAAAGGTGTCCATGGGAAGAGGTGGGTCTGACTAAAAGTGTCCATGGGAAGAGGTGGGACTGACTAAAGGTGTCCATGGGAAGAGGTGGGTCTGACTAAAGGTGTCCATGGGAAGAGGTGGGTCTGACTAAAGGTGTCCATGGGAAGAGGTGGGTCTGACTAAAGGTGTCCATGGGAAGAGGTGGGTCTGACTAAAGGTGTCCATGGGAAGAGGTGGGTCTGACTAAAGGTGTCCATGGGAAGAGGTGGGTCTGACTAAAGGTGTCCATGGGAAGAGGTGGGTCTGACTAAAGGTGTCCATGGGAAGAGGTGGGTCTGACTAAAGGTGTCCATGGGAAGAGGTGGGTCTGACTAAAGGTGTCCATGGGAAGAGGTGGGTCTGACTAAAGGTGTCCATGGGAAGAGGTGGGTCTGACTAAAGGTGTCCATGGGAAGAGGTGGGTCTGACTAAACATGGGAAGAGGTGGGTCTGACTAAAGTGTCCATGGGAAGAGGTGGGTCTGACTAAAGGTGTCCATGGGAAGAGGTGGGTCTGACTAAAGTGTCCATGGGAAGAGGTGGGTCTGACTAAAGGTGTCCATGGGAAGAGGTGGGTCTGACTAAAGGTGTCCATGGGAAGAGGTGGGTCTGACTAAAGGTGTCCATGGGAAGAGGTGGGTCTGACTAAAGTGTCCATGGGAAGAGGTGGGTCTGACTAAAGTGTCCATGGGAAGAGGTGGGTCTGACTAAAGTGTCCATGGGAAGAGGTGGGTCTGACTAAAGGTGTCCTGGGAAGAGGTGGGTCTGACTGTCCATGGGAAGAGGTGGGTCTGACTAAAGGTGTCCATGGGAAGAGGTGGGTCTGACTAAAGGTGTCCATGGGAAGAGGTGGGTCTGACTAAAGGTGTCCATGGGAAGAGGTGGGTCTGACTAAAGTGTCCATGGGAAGAGGTGGGTCTGACTAAAGTGTCCATGGGAAGAGGTGGGTCTGACTAAAGGTGTCCATGGGAAGAGGTGGGTCTGACTAAAGGTGTCCATGGGAAGAGGTGGGTCTGACTAAAGGTGTCCATGGGAAGAGGTGGGTCTGACTAAAGGTGTCCATGGGAAGAGGTGGGTCTGACTAAAGTGTCCATGGGAAGAGGTGGGTCTGACTAAAGTGTCCATGGGAAGAGGTGGGTCTGACTAAAGGTGTCCATGGGAAGAGGTGGGTCTGACTAAAGGTGTCCATGGGAAGAGGTGGGTCTGACTAAAGGTGTCCATGGGAAGAGGTGGGTCTGACTAAAGGTGTCCATGGGAAGAGGTGGGTCTGACTAAAGGTGTCCATGGGAAGAGGTGGGTCTGACTAAAGGTGTCCATGGGAAGAGGTGGGTCTGACTAAAGGTGTCCATGGGAAGAGGTGGGTCTGACTAAAGGTGTCCATGGGAAGAGGTGGGTCTGACTAAAGGTGTCCATGGGAAGAGGTGGGTCTGACTAAAGGTGTCCATGGGAAGAGGTGGGTCTGACTAAAGGTGTCCATGGGAAGAGGTGGGTCTGACTAAAGTGTCCATGGGAAGAGGTGGGTCTGACTAAAGGTGTCCATGGGAAGAGGTGGGTCTGACTAAAGGTGTCCATGGGAAGAGGTGGGTCTGACTAAAGGTGTCCATGGGAAGAGGTGGGTCTGACTAAAGGTGTCCATGGGAAGAGGTGGGTCTGACTAAAGGTGTCCATGGGAAGAGGTGGGTCTGACTAAAGGTGTCCATGGGAAGAGGTGGGTCTGACTAAAGGTGTCCATGGGAAGAGGTGGGTCTGACTAAAGGTGTCCATGGGAAGAGGTGGGTCTGACTAAAGGTGTCCATGGGAAGAGGTGGGTCTGACTAAAGGTGTCCATGGGAAGAGGTGGGTCTGACTAAAGGTGTCCATGGGAAGAGGTGGGTCTGACTAAAGGTGTCCATGGGAAGAGGTGGGTCTGACTAAAGGTGTCCATGGGAAGAGGTGGGTCTGACTAAAGGTGTCCATGGGAAGAGGTGGGTCTGACTAAAGGTGTCCATGGGAAGAGGTGGGTCTGACTAAAGGTGTCCATGGGAAGAGGTGGGTCTGACTAAAGGTGTCCATGGGAAGAGGTGGGTCTGACTAAAGGTGTCCATGGGAAGAGGTGGGTCTGACTAAAGGTGTCCATGGGAAGAGGTGGGTCTGACTAAAGGTGTCCATGGGAAGAGGTGGGTCTGACTAAAGGTGTCCATGGGAAGAGGTGGGTCTGACTAAAGGTGTCCATGGGAAGAGGTGGGTCTGACTAAAGGTGTCCATGGGAAGAGGTGGGTCTGACTAAAGGTGTCCATGGGAAGAGGTGGGTCTGACTAAAGGTGTCCATGGGAAGAGGTGGGTCTGACTAAAGGTGTCCATGGGAAGAGGTGGGTCTGACTAAAGGTGTCCATGGGAAGAGGTGGGTCTGACTAAAGGTGTCCATGGGAAGAGGTGGGTCTGACTAAAGGTGTCCATGGGAAGAGGTGGGTCTGACTAAAGGTGTCCATGGGAAGAGGTGGGTCTGACTAAAGGTGTCCATGGGAAGAGGTGGGTCTGACTAAAGGTGTCCATGGGAAGAGGTGGGTCTGACTAAAGGTGTCCATGGGAAGAGGTGGGTCTGACTAAAGGTGTCCATGGGAAGAGGTGGGTCTGACTAAAGGTGTCCATGGGAAGAGGTGGGTCTGACTAAAGGTGTTCATGGGAAGAGGTGAGTCTGACTAAAGGTGTCCATGGGAAGAGGTGGGTCTGACTAAAGGTGTCCATGGGAAGAGGTGGGTCTGACTAAAGGTGTCCATGGGAAGAGGTGGGTCTGACTAAAAGTGTCCATGGGAAGAGGTGGGTCTGACTAAAGGTGTCCATGGGAAGAGGTGGGTCTGACTAAAGGTGTCCATGGGAAGAGGTGGGTCTGACTAAAGGTGTCCATGGGAAGAGGTGGGTCTGACTAAAGGTGTCCATGGGAAGAGGTGGGTCTGACTAAAGGTGTCCACGGGAAGAGGTGGGTCTGACTAAAGGTGTCCATGGGAAGAGGTGGGTCTGACTAAAGTGTCCACGGGAAGAGGTGGGTCTGACTAAAGTGTCCACGGGAAGAGGTGGGTCTGACTAAAGTGTCCATGGGAAGAGGTGGGTCTGACTAAAGGTGTCCATGGGAAGAGGTGGGTCTGACTAAAGGTGTCCATGGGAAGAGGTGGGTCTGACTAAAGTGTCCATGGGAAGAGGTGGGTCTGACTAAAAGTGTCCATGGGAAGAGGTGGGTCTGACTAAAGGTGTCCATGGGAAGAGGTGGGTCTGACTAAAGGTGTCCATGGGAAGAGGTGGGTCTGACTAAAGGTGTCCATGGGAAGAGGTGGGTCTGACTAAAGGTGTCCATGGGAAGAGGTGGGTCTGACTAAAGGTGTCCATGGGAAGAGGTGGGTCTGACTAAAGTGTCCATGGGAAGAGGTGGGTCTGACTAAAGTGTCCATGGGAAGAGGTGGGTCTGACTAAAAGTGTCCATGGGAAGAGGTGGGTCTGACTAAAGTGTCCATGGGAAGAGGTGGGTCTGACTAAAGGTGTCCATGGGAAGAGGTGGGTCTGACTAAAGGTGTTCCATGGGAAGAGGTGGGTCTGACTAAAGGTGTCCATGGGAAGAGGTGGGTCTGACTAAAGGTGTCCATGGGAAGAGGTGGGTCTGACTAAAGGTGTCCATGGGAAGAGGTGGGTCTGACTAAAGGTGTCCATGGGAAGAGGTGGGTCTGACTAAAGGTGTCCATGGGAAGAGGTGGGTCTGACTAAAGGTGTCCATGGGAAGAGGTGGGTCTGACTAAAGGTGTCCATGGGAAGAGGTGGGTCTGACTAAAGGTGTCCATGGGAAGAGGTGGGTCTGACTAAAGGTGTCCATGGGAAGAGGTGGGTCTGACTAAAGGTGTCCATGGGAAGAGGTGGGTCTGACTAAAGGTGTCCATGGGAAGAGGTGGGTCTGACTAAAGGTGTCCATGGGAAGAGGTGGGTCTGACTAAAGGTGTCCATGGGAAGAGGTGGGTCTGACTAAAGGTGTCCATGGGAAGAGGTGGGTCTGACTAAGGTGTCCATGGGAAGAGGTGGGTCTGACTAAAGGTGTCCATGGGAAGAGGTGGGTCTGACTAAAGGTGTCCATGGGAAGAGGTGGGTCTGACTAAAGGTGTCCATGGGAAGAGGTGGGTCTGACTAAAGGTGTCCATGGGAAGAGGTGGGTCTGACTAAAGGTGTCCATGGGAAGAGGTGGGTCTGACTAAAGGTGTCCATGGGAAGAGGTGGGTCTGACTAAAGGTGTCCATGGGAAGAGGTGGGTCTGACTAAAGGTGTCCATGGGAAGAGGTGGGTCTGACTAAATTGTCCATGGGAAGAGGTGGGTCTGACTAAAGGTGTCCATGGAAAGAGGTGGGTGTGACTAAAGCTGTCCATGGGAAGAGGTGGGTCTGACTAAAGGTGTCCATGGGAAGAGGTCGGTCTGATTGAAGGTGTCTATGGAAAGAGGTGGGTCTGACTAAAGGTGTCCATGGGAAGAGGTTGGTCTGACTAAAGGTGTCCATGGGAAGAGGTGGGTCTGACTAAAGGTGTCCATGGGAAGAGGTGGGTCTGACTAAAGGTGTCCATGGGAAGAGGTGGGTCTGACTAAAGGTGTTCGTAGGAAGAGGTGGGTCTGACTAAAGGTGTCCATGGGAAGAGGTGGGTCTGACTAAAGGTGTCCATGGGAAGAGGTGGGTCTGACTAAAGGTGTCCATGGGAAGAGGTGGGTCTGACTAAAGGTGTCCATGGGAAGAGGTGGGTCTGACTAAAGGTGTCCATGGGAAGAGGTGGGTCTGACTAAAGGTGTCCATGGGAAGAGGTGGGTCTGACTAAAGGTGTCCATGGGAAGAGGTGGGTCTGACTAAAGGTGCCCATGGGAAGAGGTGGGTCTGACTAAAGGTGTCCATGGGAAGAGGTGGGTCTGACTAAAGGTGTCCATGGGAAGAGGTGGGTCTGACTAAAGGTGTCCATGGGAAGAGGTGGGTCTGACTAAAGTGTCCATGGGAAGAGGTGGGTCTGACTAAAGGTGTCCATGGGAAGAGGTGGGTCTGACTAAAGGTGTCCATGGGAAGAGGTGGGTCTGACTAAAGGTGTCCATGGGAAGAGGTGGGTCTGACTAAAGGTGTCCATGGGAAGAGGTGGGTCTGACTAAAGGTGTCCATGGGAAGAGGTGGGTCTGACTAAAGGTGTCCATGGGAAGAGGTGGGTCTGACTAAAGGTGTCCATGGGAAGAGGTGGGTCTGACTAAAGGTGTCCATGGGAAGAGGTGGGTCTGACTAAGGTGTCCATGGGAAGAGGTGGGTCTGACTAAAGGTGTCCATGGGAAGAGGTGGGTCTGACTAAAGGTGTCCATGGGAAGAGGTGGGTCTGACTAAAGGTGTCCATGGGAAGAGGTGGGTCTGACTAAAGGTGTCCATGGGAAGAGGTGGGTCTGACTAAAGGTGTCCATGGGAAGAGGTGGGTCTGACTAAAGGTGTCCATGGGAAGAGGTGGGTCTGACTAAAGGTGTCCATGGGAAGAGGTGGGTCTGACTAAAGGTGTCCATGGGAAGAGGTGGGTCTGACTAAAGTGTCCATGGGAAGAGGTGGGTCTGACTAAAGGTGTCCATGGGAAGAGGTGGGTCTGACTAAAGGTGTCCATGGGAAGAGGTGGGTCTGACTAAAGGTGTCCATGGGAAGAGGTGGGTCTGACTAAAGGTGTCCATGGGAAGAGGTGGGTCTGACTAAAGGTGTCCATGGGAAGAGGTGGGTCTGACTAAAGTGTCCATGGGAAGAGGTGGGTCTGACTAAAGGTGTCCATGGGAAGAGGTGGGTCTGACTAAAGGTGTCCATGGGAAGAGGTGGGTCTGACTAAAGGTGTCCATGGGAAGAGGTGGGTCTGACTAAAGGTGTCCATGGGAAGAGGTGGGTCTGACTAAAGGTGTCCATGGGAAGAGGTGGGTCTGACTAAAGGTGTCCATGGGAAGAGGTGGGTCTGACTAAAGGTGTCCATGGGAAGAGGTGGGTCTGACTAAAGGTGTCCATGGGAAGAGGTGGGTCTGACTAAAGGTGTCCATGGGAAGAGGTGGGTCTGACTAAAGGTGTCCATGGGAAGAGGTGGGTCTGACTAAAGGTGTCCATGGGAAGAGGTGGGTCTGACTAAAGGTGTCCATGGGAAGAGGTGGGTCTGACTAAAGGTGTCCATGGGAAGAGGTGGGTCTGACTAAAGGTGTCCATGGGAAGAGGTGGGTCTGACTAAAGGTGTCCATGGGAAGAGGTGGGTCTGACTAAAGGTGTCCATGGGAAGAGGTGGGTCTGACTAAAGGTGTCCATGGGAAGAGGTGGGTCTGACTAAAGGTGTCCATGGGAAGAGGTGGGTCTGACTAAAGGTGTCCATGGGAAGAGGTGGGTCTGACTAAAGGTGTCCATGGGAAGAGGTGGGTCTGACTAAAGGTGTCCATGGGAAGAGGTGGGTCTGACTAAAGGTGTCCATGGGAAGAGGTGGGTCTGACTAAAGGTGTCCATGGGAAGAGGTGGGTCTGACTAAAGGTGTCCATGGGAAGAGGTGGGTCTGACTAAAGTGTCCATGGGAAGAGGTGGGTCTGACTAAAGTGTCCATGGGAAGAGGTGGGTCTGACTAAAGGTGTCCATGGGAAGAGGTGGGTCTGACTAAAGGTGTCCATGGGAAGAGGTGGGTCTGACTAAAGGTGTCCATGGGTAGAGGTGGGTCTGACTAAAGGTGTCCATGGGAAGAGGTGGGTCTGACTAAAGGTGTCCATGGGAAGAGGTGGGTCTGACTAAAGGTGTCCATGGGAAGAGGTGGGTCTGACTAAAGGTGTCCATGGGAAGAGGTGGGTCTGACTAAAGTGTCCATGGGAAGAGGTGGGTCTGACTAAAGGTGTCCATGGGAAGAGGTGGGTCTGACTAAAGTGTCCATGGGAAGAGGTGGGTCTGACTAAAGGTGTCCATGGGAAGAGGTGGGTCTGACTAAAGGTGTCCATGGGAAGAGGTGGGTCTGACTAAAGGTGTCCATGGGAAGAGGTGGGTCTGACTAAAGTGTCCATGGGAAGAGGTGGGTCTGACTAAAGTGTCCATGGGAAGAGGTGGGTCTGACTAAAGGTGTCCATGGGAAGAGGTGGGTCTGACTAAAGGTGTCCATGGGAAGAGGTGGGTCTGACTAAAGTGTCCATGGGAAGAGGTGGGTCTGACTAAAGGTGTCCATGGGAAGAGGTGGGTCTGACTAAAGGTGTCCATGGGAAGAGGTGGGTCTGACTAAAGGTGTCCATGGGAAGAGGTGGGTCTGACTAAAGGTGTCCATGGGAAGAGGTGGGTCTGACTAAAGGTGTCCATGGGAAGAGGTGGGTCTGACTAAAGGTGTCCATGGGAAGAGGTGGGTCTGACTAAAGGTGTCCATGGGAAGAGGTGGGTCTGACTAAAGGTGTCCATGGGAAGAGGTGGGTCTGACTAAAGGTGTCCATGGGAAGAGGTGGGTCTGACTAAAGTGTCCATGGGAAGAGGTGGGTCTGACTAAAGGTGTCCATGGGAAGAGGTGGGTCTGACTAAAGTGTCCATGGGAAGAGGTGGGTCTGACTAAAGTGTCCATGGGAAGAGGTGGGTCTGACTAAAGGTGTCCATGGGAAGAGGTGGGTCTGACTAAAGGTGTCCATGGGAAGAGGTGGGTCTGACTAAAGGTGTCCATGGGAAGAGGTGGGTCTGACTAAAGTGTCCATGGGAAGAGGTGGGTCTGACTAAAGGTGTCCATGGGAAGAGGTGGGTCTGACTAAAGGTGTCCATGGGAAGAGGTGGGTCTGACTAAAGTGTCCATGGGAAGAGGTGGGTCTGACTAAAGGTGTCCATGGGAAGAGGTGGGTCTGACTAAAGGTGTCCATGGGAAGAGGTGGGTCTGACTAAAGGTGTCCATGGGAAGAGGTGGGTCTGACTAAAGGTGTCCATGGGAAGAGGTGGGTCTGACTAAAGGTGTCCATGGGAAGAGGTGGGTCTGACTAAAGGTGTCCATGGGAAGAGGTGGGTCTGACTAAAGGTGTCCATGGGAAGAGGTGGGTCTGACTAAAGTGTCTATGGGAAGAGGTGGGTCTGACTAAAGGTGTCCATGGGAAGAGGTGGGTCTGACTAAAGGTGGGTGTCCATGGGAAGAGGTGGGTCTGACTAAAGTGTCCATGGGAAGAGGTGGGTCTGACTAAAGGTGTCCATGGGAAGAGGTGGGTCTGACTAAAGGTGTCCATGGGAAGAGGTGGGTCTGACTAAAGGTGTCCATGGGAAGAGGTGGGTCTGACTAAAGGTGTCCATGGGAAGAGGTGGGTCTGACTAAAGGTGTCCATGGGAAGAGGTGGGTCTGACTAAAGGTGTCCATGGGAAGAGGTGGGTCTGACTAAAGGTGTCCATGGGAAGAGGTGGGTCTGACTAAAGGTGTCCATGGGAAGAGGTGGGTCTGACTAAAGGTGTCCATGGGAAGAGGTGGGTCTGACTAAAGGTGTCCATGGGAAGAGGTGGGTCTGACTAAAGGTGTCCATGGGAAGAGGTGGGTCTGACTAAAGGTGTCCATGGGAAGAGGTGGGTCTGACTAAAGGTGTCCATGGGAAGAGGTGGGTCTGACTAAAGGTGTCCAAGGGAAGAGGTGGGTCTGACTAAAGTGTCCATGGGAAGAGGTGGGTCTGACTAAAGGTGTCCATGGGAAGAGGTGGGTCTGACTAAAGGTGTCCATGGGAAGAGGTGGGTCTGACTAAAGGTGTCCATGGGAAGAGGTGGGTCTGACTAAAGGTGTCCATGGGAAGAGGTGGGTCTGACTAAAGGTGTCCATGGGAAGAGGTGGGTCTGACTAAAGTGTCCATGGGAAGAGGTGGGTCTGACTAAAGGTGTCCATGGGAAGAGGTGGGTCTGACTAAAGGTGTCCATGGGAAGAGGTGGGTCTGACTAAATGTGTCCATGGGAAGAGGTGGGTCTGACTAAAGGTGTCCATGGGAAGAGGTGGGTCTGACTAAAGGTGTCCATGGGAAGAGGTGGGTCTGACTAAAGGTGTCCATGGGAAGAGGTGGGTCTGACTAAAGGTGTCCATGGGAAGAGGTGGGTCTGACTAAAGGTGTCCATGGGAAGAGGTGGGTCTGACTAAAGGTGTCCATGGGAAGAGGTGGGTCTGACTAAAGGTGTCCATGGGAAGAGGTGGGTCTGACTAAAGGTGTCCATGGGAAGAGGTGGGTCTGACTAAAGGTGTCCATGGGAAGAGGTGGGTCTGACTAAAGGTGTCCATGGGAAGAGGTGGGTCTGACTAAAGGTGTCCATGGGAAGAGGTGGGTCTGACTAAAGGTGTCCATGGGAAGAGGTGGGTCTGACTAAAGGTGTCCATGGGAAGAGGTGGGTCTGACTAAAGGTGTCCATGGGAAGAGGTGGGTCTGACTAAAGGTGTCCATGGGAAGAGGTGGGTCTGACTAAAGGTGTCCATGGGAAGAGGTGGGTCTGACTAAAGGTGTCCATGGGAAGAGGTGGGTCTGACTAAAGGTGTCCATGGGAAGAGGTGGGTCTGACTAAAGTGTCCATGGGAAGAGGTGGGTCTGACTAAAGGTGCCATGGAAGAGGTGGGTCTGACTAAAGGTGTCCATGGGAAGAGGTGGGTCTGACTAAAGGTGCCCATGCGAAGAGGTGGGTCTGACTAAAGGTGTCCATGGGAAGAGGTGGGTCTGACTAAAGGTGTCCATGGGAAGAGGTGGGTCTGACTAAAGGTGTCCATGGGAAGAGGTGGGTCTGACTAAAGGTGTCCATAGGAAGAGGTGGGTCTGACTAAAGGTGTCCATGGGAAGAGGTGGGTCTGACTAAAGGTGTCCATGGGAAGAGGTGGGTCTGACTAAAGGTGTCCATGGGAAGAGGTGGGTCTGACTAAAGGTTTCCATGGGAAGAGGTGGGTCTGACTAAAGGTGTCCATGGGAAGAGGTGGGTCTGACTAAAGGTGTCCATGGGAAGAGGTGGGTCTGACTAAAGGTGTCCATGGGGAAGAGGTGGGTCTGACTAAAGGTGTCCATGGGAAGAGGTGGGTCTGACTAAAGGTGTCCATGGGAAGAGGTGGGTCTGACTAAAGTGTCCATGGGAAGAGGTGGGTCTGACTAAAGGTGTCCATGGGAAGAGGTGGGTCTGACTAAAGGTGTCCATGGGAAGAGGTGGGTCTGACTAAAGGTGTCCATGGGAAGAGGTGGGTCTGACTAAAGTGTCCATGGGAAGAGGTGGGTCTGACTAAAGGTGTCCATGGGAAGAGGTGGGTCTGACTAAAGTGTCCATGGGAAGAGGTGGGTCTGACTAAAGGTGTCCATGGGAAGAGGTGGGTCTGACTAAAGGTGTCCATGGGAAGAGGTGGGTCTGACTAAAGGTGTCCATGGGAAGAGGTGGGTCTGACTAAAGGTGTCCATGGGTCTGACTAAAGAGGAAGAGGGTCTGACTAAAGGTGTCCATGGGAAGAGGTGGGTCTGACTAAAGGTGTCCATGGGAAGAGGTGGGTCTGACTAAAGGTGTCCATGGGAAGAGGTGGGTCTGACTAAAGGTGTCCATGGGAAGAGGTGGGTCTGACTAAAGTGTCCATGGGAAGAGGTGGGTCTGACTAAAGGTGTCCATGGGAAGAGGTGGGTCTGACTAAAGGTGTCCATGGGAAGAGGTGGGTCTGACTAAAGGTGTCCATGGGAAGAGGTGGGTCTGACTAAAGGTGTCCATGGGAAGAGGTGGGTCTGACTAAAGGTGTCCATGGGAAGAGGTGGGTCTGACTAAAGGTGTCCATGGGAAGAGGTGGGTCTGACTAAAGGTGTCCATGGGAAGAGGTGGGTCTGACTAAAGGTGTCCATGGGAAGAGGTGGGTCTGACTAAAGGTGTCCATGGGAAGAGGTGGGTCTGACTAAAGGTGTCCATGGGAAGAGGTGGGTCTGACTAAAGGTGTCCATGGGAAGAGGTGGGTCTGACTAAAGGTGTCCATGGGAAGAGGTGGGTCTGACTAAAGGTGTCCATGGGAAGAGGTGGGTCTGACTAAAGGTGTCCATGGGAAGAGGTGGGTCTGACTAAAGGTGTCCATGGGAAGAGGTGGGTCTGACTAAAGTGTCCATGGGAAGAGGTGGGTCTGACTAAAGGTGTCCATGGGAAGAGGTGGGTCTGACTAAAGGTGTCCATGGGAAGAGGTGGGTCTGACTAAAGGTGTCCATGGGAAGAGGTGGGTCTGACTAAAGGTGTCCATGGGAAGAGGTGGGTCTGACTAAAGGTGTCCATGGGAAGAGGTGGGTCTGACTAAAGGTGTCCATGGGAAGAGGTGGGTCTGACTAAAGGTGTCCATGGGAAGAGGTGGGTCTGACTAAAGGTGTCCATGGGAAGAGGTGGGTCTGACTAAAGGTGTCCATGGGAAGAGGTGGGTCTGACTAAAGGTGTCCATGGGAAGAGGTGGGTCTGACTAAAGGTGTCCATGGGAAGAGGTGGGTCTGACTAAAGGTGTCCATGGGAAGAGGTGGGTCTGACTAAAGGTGTCCATGGGAAGAGGTGGGTCTGACTAAAGGTGTCCATGGGAAGAGGTGGGTCTGACTAAAGGTGTCCATGGGAAGAGGTGGGTCTGACTAAAGGTGTCCATGGGAAGAGGTGGGTCTGACTAAAGGTGTCCATGGGAAGAGGTGGGTCTGACTAAAAGTGTCCATGGGAAGAGGTGGTCTGTCTGACTAAAGGTGTCCATGGGAAGAGGTGGGTCTGACTAAAGGTGTCCATGGGAAGAGGTGGGTCTGACTAAAGGTGTCCATGGGAAGAGGTGGGTCTGACTAAAGGTGTCCATGGGAAGAGGTGGGTCTGACTAAAGGTGTCCATGGGAAGAGGTGGGTCTGACTAAAGGTGTCCATGGGAAGAGGTGGGTCTGACTAAAGGTGTCCATGGGAAGAGGTGGGTCTGACTAAAGGTGTCCATGGGAAGAGGTGGGTCTGACTAAAGGTGTCCATGGGAAGAGGTGGGTCTGACTAAAGGTGTCCATGGGAAGAGGTGGGTCTGACTAAAGGTGTCCATGGGAAGAGGTGGGTCTGACTAAAGGTGTCCATGGGAAGAGGTGGGTCTGACTAAACTAGGAAGAGGTGGGTCTGACTAAAGGTGTCCATGGGAAGAGGTGGGTCTGACTAAAGGTGTCCATGGGAAGAGGTGGGTCTGACTAAAGGTGTCCATGGGAAGAGGTGGGTCTGACTAAAGGTGTCCATGGGAAGAGGTGGGTCTGACTAAAGGTGTCCATGGGAAGAGGTGGGTCTGACTAAAGGTGTCCATGGGAAGAGGTGGGTCTGACTAAAGGTGTCCATGGGAAGAGGTGGGTCTGACTAAAGGTGTCCATGGGAAGAGGTGGGTCTGACTAAAGGTGTCCATGGGAAGAGGTGGGTCTGACTAAAGGTGTCCATGGGAAGAGGTGGGTCTGACTAAAGGTGTCCATGGGAAGAGGTGGGTCTGACTAAAGGTGTCCATGGGAAGAGGTGGGTCTGACTAAAGGTGTCCATGGGAAGAGGTGGGTCTGACTAAAGGTGTCCATGGGAAGAGTGTGGGTCTGACTAAAGGTGTCCATGGGAAGAGGTGGGTCTGACTAAAGGTGTCCATGGGAAGAGGTGGGTCTGACTAAAGGTGTCCATGGGAAGAGGTGGGTCTGACTAAAGGTGTCCATGGGAAGAGGTGGGTCTGACTAAAGGTGTCCATGGGAAGAGGTTGGTCTGACTAAAGGTGTCCATGGGAAGAGGTGGGTCTGACTAAAGGTGTCCATGGGAAGAGGTGGGTCTGACTAAAGGTGTCCATGGGAAGAGGTGGGTCTGACTAAAGGTGTCCATGGGAAGAGGTGTGTCTGACTAAAGGTGTCCATGGGAAGAGGTGGGTCTGACTAAAGGTGTCCATGGGAAGAGGTGGGTCTGACTAAAGGTGTCCATGGGAAGAGGTGGGTCTGACTAAAGGTGTCCATGGGAAGAGGTGGGTCTGACTAAAGTGTCCATGGGAAGAGGTGGGTCTGACTAAAGGTGTCCATGGGAAGAGGTGGGTCTGACTAAAGTGTCCATGGGAAGAGGTGGGTCTGACTAAAGGTGTCCATGGGAAGAGGTGGGTCTGACTAAAGGTGTCCATGGGAAGAGGTGGGTCTGACTAAAGGTGTCCATGGGAAGAGGTGGGTCTGACTAAAGGTGTCCATGGGAAGAGGTGGGTCTGACTAAAGGTGTCCATGGGAAGAGGTGGGTCTGACTAAAGGTGTCCATGGGAAGAGGTGGGTCTGACTAAAGGTGTCCATGGGAAGAGGTGGGTCTGACTAAAGGTGTCCATGGGAAGAGGTGGGTCTGACTAAAGGTGTCCATGGGAAGAGGTGGGTCTGACTAAAGGTGTCCATGGGAAGAGGTGGGTCTGACTAAAGGTGTCCATGGGAAGAGGTGGGTCTGACTAAAGGTGTCCATGGGAAGAGGTGGGTCTGACTAAAGGTGTCCATGGGAAGAGGTGGGTCTGACTAAAGGTGTCCATGGGAAGAGGTGGGTCTGACTAAAGGTGTCCATGGGAAGAGGTGGGTCTGACTAAAGGTGTCCATGGGAAGAGGTGGGTCTGACTAAAGGTGTCCATGGGAAGAGGTGGGTCTGACTAAAGGTGTCCATGGGAAGAGGTGGGTCTGACTAAAGGTGTCCATGGGAAGAGGTGGGTCTGACTAAAGTGTCCATGGGAAGAGGTGGGTCTGACTAAAGGTGTCCATGGGAAGAGGTGGGTCTGACTAAAGGTGTCCATGGGAAGAGGTGGGTCTGACTAAAGGTGTCCATGGGAAGAGGTGGGTCTGACTAAAGGTGTCCATGGGAAGAGGTGGGTCTGACTAAAGGTGTCCATGGGAAGAGGTGGGTCTGACTAAAGGTGTCCATGGGAAGAGGTGGGTCTGACTAAAGGTGTCCATGGGAAGAGGTGGGTCTGACTAAAGGTGTCCATGGGAAGAGGTGGGTCTGACTAAAGTGTCCATGGGAAGAGGTGGGTCTGACTAAAGGTGTGGGAAGAGGTGGGTCTGACTAAAGGTGTCCATGGGAAGAGGTGGGTCTGACTAAAGGTGTCCATGGGAAGAGGTGGGTCTGACTAAAGGTGTCCATGGGAAGAGGTGGGTCTGACTAAAGGTGTCCATGGGAAGAGGTGGGTCTGACTAAAGGTGTCCATGGGAAGAGGTGGGTCTGACTAAAGGTGTCCATGGGAAGAGGTGGGTCTGACTAAAGTGTCCATGGGAAGAGGTGGGTCTGACTAAAGGTGTCCATGGGAAGAGGTGGGTCTGACTAAAGGTGTCCATGGGAAGAGGTGGGTCTGACTAAAGGTGTCCATGGGAAGAGGTGGGTCTGACTAAAGGTGTCCATGGGAAGAGGTGGGTCTGACTAAAGGTGTCCATGGGAAGAGGTGGGTCTGACTAAAGGTGTCCATGGGAAGAGGTGGGTCTGACTAAAGGTGTCCATGGGAAGAGGTGGGTCTGACTAAAGGTGTCCCTGGAAGAGGTGGGTCTGACTAAAGGTGTCCATGGGAAGAGGTGGGTCTGACTAAAGGTGTCCATGGGAAGAGGTGGGTCTGACTAAAGTGTCCATGGGAAGAGGTGGGTCTGACTAAAGGTGTCCATGGGAAGAGGTGGGTCTGACTAAAGGTGTCCATGGGAAGAGGTGGGTCTGACTAAAGGTGTCCATGGGAAGAGGTGGGTCTGACTAAAGGTGTCCATGGGAAGAGGTGGGTCTGACTAAAGGTGTCCATGGGAAGAGGTGGGTCTGACTAAAGGTGTCCATGGGAAGAGGTGGGACTGACTAAAGGTGTCCATGGGAAGAGGTGGGTCTGACTAAAGGTGTCCATGGGAAGAGGTGGGTCTGACTAAAGGTGTCCATGGGAAGAGGTGGGTCTGACTAAAGGTGTCCATGGGAAGAGGTGGGTCTGACTAAAGGTGTCCATGGGAAGAGGTGGGTCTGACTAAAGGTGTCCATGGGAAGAGGTGGGTCTGACTAAAGGTGTCCATGGGAAGAGGTGGGTCTGACTAAAGGTGTCCATGGGAAGAGGTGGGTCTGACTAAAGGTGTCCATGGGAAGAGGTGGGTCTGACTAAAGGTGTCCATGGGAAGAGGTGGGTCTGACTAAAGGTGTCCATGGGAAGAGGTGGGTCTGACTAAAGGTGTCCATGGGAAGAGGTGGGTCTGACTAAAGGTGTCCATGGGAAGAGGTGGGTCTGACTAAAGGTGTCCATAGGAAGAGGTGGGTCTGACTAAAGTGTCCATGGGAAGAGGTGGGTCTGACTAAAGGTGTCCATGGGAAGAGGTGGGTCTGACTAAAGGTGTCCATGGGAAGAGGTGGGTCTGACTAAAGGTGTCCATGGGAAGAGGTGGGTGTGACTAAAGGTGTCCATGGGAAGAGGTGGGTCTGACTAAAGGTGTCCATGGGAAGAGGTGGGTCTGACTAAAGGTGTCCATAGAAGGTGTGTCTGACTAAAGGTGTCCATGGGAAGAGGTGGGTCTGACTAAAGGTGTCCATGGGAAGAGGTGGGTCTGACTAAAGGTGTCCACGGGAAGAGGTGGGTCTGACTAAAGGTGTCCATGGGAAGAGGTGGGTCTGACTAAAGGTGTCCATGGGAAGAGGTGGGTCTGACTAAAGGTGTCCATGGGAAGAGGTGGGTCTGACTAAAGGTGTCCATGGGAAAAGGTGGGTCTGACTAAAGGTGTCCATGGGAAGAGGTGGGTCTGACTAAATGTGTGCATGGGAAGAGGTGGGTCTGACTAAAGGTGTCCATGAGAAGAGGTGGGTCTGACTAAAGGTGTCCATGGGAAGAGGTGGGTCTGACTAAAGGTGTCCATGGGAAGAGGTGGGTCTGACTAAAGGTGTCCATGGGAAGAGGTGGGTCTGACTAAAGGTGTCCATGGGAAGAGGTGGGTCTGACTAAAGTGTCCATGGGAAGAGGTGGGTCTGACTAAAGGTGTCCATGGGAAGAGGTGGGTCTGACTAAAGGTGTCCATGGGAAGAGGTGGGTCTGACTAAAGGTGTCCATGGGAAGAGGTGGGTCTGACTAAAGGTGTTCATGGGAAGAGGTGGGTCTGACTAAAGGTGTCCATGGGAAGAGGTGGGTCTGACTAAAGGTGTCCATGGGAAGAGGTGGGTCTGACTAAATGTGTCCATGGGAAGAGGTGGGTCTGACTAAAGGTGTCCATGGGAAGAGGTGGGTCTGACTAAAGGTGTCCATAAAAAAAAAAAAAAAAAAAAAAAAAAAAAAAAAAAAAAAAAAAAAAAAAAAAAAAAAAAAAAAAAAAAAAAAAAAAAAAAAAAAAAAAAAAAAAAAAAAAAAAAAAAAAAAAAAAAAAAAAAAAAAAAAAAAAAAAAAAAAAAAAAAAAAAAAAAAAAAAAAAAAAAAAAAAAAAAAAAAAAAAAAAAAAAAAAAAAAAAAAAAAAAAAAAAAAAAAAAAAAAAAAAAAAAAAAAAAAAAAAAAAAAAAAAAAAAAAAAAAAAAAAAAAAAAAAAAAAAAAAAAAAAAAAAAAAAAAAAAAAAAAAAAAAAAAAAAAAAAAAAAAAAAAAAAAAAAAAAAAAAAAAAAAAAAAAAAAAAAAAAAAAAAAAAAAAAAAAAAAAAAAAAAAAAAAAAAAAAAAAAAAAAAAAAAAAAAAAAAAAAAAAAAAAAAAAAAAAAAAAAAAAAAAAAAAAAAAAAAAAAAAAAAAAAAAAAAAAAAAAAAAAAAAAAAAAAAAAAAAAAAAAAAAAAAAAAAAAAAAAAAAAAAAAAAAAAAAAAAAAAAAAAAAAAAAAAAAAAAAAAAAAAAAAAAAAAAAAAAAAAAAAAAAAAAAAAAAAAAAAAAAAAAAAAAAAAAAAAAAAAAAAAAAAAAAAAAAAAAAAAAAAAAAAAAAAAAAAAAAAAAAAAAAAAAAAAAAAAAAAAAAAAAAAAAAAAAAAAAAAAAAAAAAAAAAAAAAAAAAAAAAAAAAAAAAAAAAAAAAAAAAAAAAAAAAAAAAAAAAAAAAAAAAAAAAAAAAAAAAAAAAAAAAAAAAAAAAAAAAAAAAAAAAAAAAAAAAAAAAAAAAAAAAAAAAAAAAAAAAAAAAAAAAAAAAAAAAAAAAAAAAAAAAAAAAAAAAAAAAAAAAAAAAAAAAAAAAAAAAAAAAAAAAAAAAAAAAAAAAAAAAAAAAAAAAAAAAAAAAAAAAAAAAAAAAAAAAAAAAAAAAAAAAAAAAAAAAAAAAAAAAAAAAAAAAGGGGGGGGGGGGGGGGGGGGGGGGGGGGGGGGGGGGGGGGGGGGGGGGGGGGGGGGGGGGGGGGGGGGGGGGGGGGGGGGGGGGGGGGGGGGGGGGGGGGGGGGGGGGGGGGGGGGGGGGGGGGGGGGGGGGGGGGGGGGGGGGGGGGGGGGGGGGGGGGGGGGGGGGGGGGGGGGGGGGGGGGGGGGGGGGGGGGGGGGGGGGGGGGGGGGGGGGGGGGGGGGGGGGGGGGGGGGGGGGGGGGGGGGGGGGGGGGGGGGGGGGGGGGGGGGGGGGGGGGGGGGGGGGGGGGGGGGGGGGGGGGGGGGGGGGGGGGGGGGGGGGGGGGGGGGGGGGGGGGGGGGGGGGGGGGGGGGGGGGGGGGGGGGGGGGGGGGGGGGGGGGGGGGGGGGGGGGGGGGGGGGGGGGGGGGGGGGGGGGGGGGGGGGGGGGGGGGGGGGGGGGGGGGGGGGGGGGGGGGGGGGGGGGGGGGGGGGGGGGGGGGGGGGGGGGGGGGGGGGGGGGGGGGGGGGGGGGGGGGGGGGGGGGGGGGGGGGGGGGGGGGGGGGGGGGGGGGGGGGGGGGGGGGGGGGGGGGGGGGGGGGGGGGGGGGGGGGGGGGGGGGGGGGGGGGGGGGGGGGGGGGGGGGGGGGGGGGGGGGGGGGGGGGGGGGGGGGGGGGGGGGGGGGGGGGGGGGGGGGGGGGGGGGGGGGGGGGGGGGGGGGGGGGGGGGGGGGGGGGGGGGGGGGGGGGGGGGGGGGGGGGGGGGGGGGGGGGGGGGGGGGGGGGGGGGGGGGGGGGGGGGGGGGGGGGGGGGGGGGGGGGGGGGGGGGGGGGGGGGGGGGGGGGGGGGGGGGGGGGGGGGGGGGGGGGGGGGGGGGGGGGGGGGGGGGGGGGGGGGGGGGGGGGGGGGGGGGGGGGGGGGGGGGGGGGGGGGGGGGGGGGGGGGGGGGGGGGGGGGGGGGGGGGGGGGGGGGGGGGGGGGGGGGGGGGGGGGGGGGGGGGGGGGGGGGGGGGGGGGGGGGGGGGTCCATGGGAAGAGGTGGGACTGAATAAAGGTGTCCATGGGAAGAGGAGGGTCTGACTAAAGATGTCCATGGGAAGAGGTGGGTCTGACTAAAGTGTCCACGGGAAGAGGTGGGTCTGACTGAAGTGTCCACGGGAAGAGGTGGGTCTGACTAATGGTGTCCATGGGAAGAGGTGGGTCTGACTAAAGGTGTTCGTAGGAATAGGTGGGTCTGACTAATGGTGTCCATGGGAAGAGGAGGGTCTGATTAAAGGTGTCCATGGGAAGAGGTGGGACTGACTAAAGGTGGCTATGGGAAGAGGTGGGACTGACTAAAGGTGTCCATGGGAAAAGATGGGTCTGACTATAGGTGTCCATGGGAAGAGGTGGGACTGACTAAAGGTGTTAATGGGAAGAGGTGGGTCTGACTAAAGGTGTCCATGGGAAGAGGTGGGACTGACTAAAGGTGTCCATGGGAAGAGGTGGGTCTGACTAATGGTGTCCATGGGAAGAGGTGGGTCTGACTAAAGGTGTTCGTAGGAAGTGGTGGGGCTGACTAAAGGTGTTCGTAGGACGGGGTTGGTCTGACTAAAGTGTCCATGGGAAGAGGTGGGTCCGACTAAAGTGTCCATGGGAAGAGGTGGGTATGACTAAAGGAGTCCATGGGAAGAGGTGGGTCTGACTAAAGGTGTCCATGTGAAGAGGTGGGTCTGATTAAAGGTGTCCAAGGGAAGAGGTGGGTCTGATTAAAGGTGTCCATGGGAAAAGGTGGGACTGACTACAGGTGGCCATGGGAAGAGGTGGGTCTGACTAAAGTGTCCATGGGAAGAGGTGGGTCTGACTAAAGGTGTCCATGGGAAGAGGTGGGTCTGACTAAAGGTGTCCATGGGAAGAGGTGGGTCTGATTAAAGGTGTCCATGGGAAGAGATGGGTCTGACTATAGGTGTCCATGGGAAGAGGTGGGACTGACTAAAGGTGTTCATGGGAAGAGGTGGGTCTGACTAAAGGTGTTAATGGGAAGAGGTGGGACTGACTAAAGGTGTCCATGGGAAGAGGTGGGTCTGACTAAAGGTCCATAGGAAGAAGTGGGTCTGACTAAAGGTGTCCATGGGAAGAGGTGGATCTGACTAAATTTGTCCATGGGAAGAGGTGGGTCTGACTAAAGGTGCCCATGGGAAGAGGTGGGTCTGACTAAAGTGTCCATGGGAAGAGGTGGGACTGACTAAAGGAGTCTATGGGAAGAGGTGGGTCTGACGAAAGTGTCCACGGGAAGAGGTGGGTCTGACTAAAAGTGTTCATGGGAAGAGGTGGGTCTGACTAAAGGTGTCTACGGGAAGAGGTGGGTCTGACTAAAGGTGTCCATGGGAAGAGGTGGGACTGACTAAAGGTGTCCATGGGAAGAGGTGGGACTGAATAAAGGTGTCCATGGGAAGAGGAGGGTCTGACTAAAGGTGTCCATGGGAAGAGGTGGGTCTGACTAAAGTGTCCACGGGAAGAGGTGGGTCTGACTAAAGTGTCCACGGGAAGAGGTGGGTCTGACTAATGGTGTCCATGGGAAGAGGTGGGTCTGACTAAAGGTGTTCGTAGGAAGAGGTGGGTCTGACTAAAGGTGTCCATGGGAAGAGGAGGGTCTGACTAAAGGTGTCCATGGGAAGAGGTGGGTCTGACTAAAGGTGTCCATGGGAAGAGGTGGGTCTGACTAAAGGTGTCCATGGGAAGAGGTGGGACTGACTAAAGGTGTCCATGGGAAGAGGTGGGTCTGACTAAAGGTGTCCATGGGAAGAGGTGGGTCTGACTAAAGGTGTCCATGGGAAGAGGTGGGTCTGACTAAAGGTCAATTGGAAGAAGTGGGTCTGACTAAAGGTGTCCATGGGAAGAGGTGGGTCTGACTAAAGGTGCCCATGGGAAGAGGTGGATCTGAATAAAGGTCCATTGGAAGAGGTGGATCTGACTAAAGGTGTCCATGGAAAGAGGTGGGTCTGACTAAAGGTCCATGGGAAGAGGTGGGTCTGACTAATGGTGTCCATGGGAAGAGGTGGGTCTGACTAAAGGTGTTCGTAGGAAGTGGTGGGTCTGACTAAAGGTGTTCGTAGGAGGAGGTGGGTCTGACTAAAGTGTCCATGGGAAGAGGTGTGTCCGACTAAAGTGTCCATGGGAAGAGGTGGGTATGACTAAAGGAGTCCATGGGAAGAGGTGGGTCTGACTGAAGGTGTCCATGCGAAGAGGTGGGTCTGATTAAAGGTGTCCATGGGAAGAGGTGGGTCTGATTAAAGGTGTCCATGGAAAAAGGTGGGACTGACTAAAGGTGGCCATCGGAAGAGGTGGGTCTGACTAAAGTGTCCATGGAAAGAGGTGGGTCTGACTAAAGGTGTCTATGGAAAGAGGTGGGTCTGATTAAAGGTGTCCATGGGAAGAGGTGGGTCTGATTAAAGGTGTCCATGGGAAGAGGTGGGACTGACTAAAGGTGGCTATGGGAAGAGGTGGGACTGACTAAAGGTGTCCATGGGAAAAGATGGGTCTGACTATAGGTGTCCATGGGAAGAGGTGGGACTGACTAAAGGTGTTAATGGGAAGAGGTGGGACTGACTAAAGGTGTCCATGGGAAGAGGTGGGTCTGACTAAAAGTCCATAGGAAGAAGTGGGTCTGACTAAAGGTGTCCATGGGAAGAGGTGGATCTGACTAAAGGTCCATAGGAAGAGGTGGATCTGACTAAAGGTGTCCATGGGAAGAGGTGGGTCTGACTAAAGGTGTCCATAGGAAGAGGTGGGACTGGCTAAAGGTGTCCATGGGAAGAGGTGGGACTTGTTAAAAGTGTCCATGGGAAGAGGTGGGTCTAATTTTCATGTTCCGTGTATATTCTAGGGTCAGTATTACTCTCTAGTGCGCGCAAGGGACGTAATTCTGTCCGTAAAGCATTAAACAGTGATAATAACATTTTGGCCGAATTTAGTTATTTTTCGAGAAAATCGTGTCGTAATTTTGTCAGAGTCCATTTGAGGTGAAAATCTCTAATTTTGACGAAAATTCGAATTAGTGAGTGTTGAAACCGCCCGAAGTGTCAGTATTGTTCTTCATACAACGTCAGTAGTAAATAATAACGTATATATATATCTGGGAACGAGAAACCCAAATTTTTGTGAATTAAAGGAGTTTTGTGATATTTGGGGTGATAGAATATTTTTCCCTCGGAGTCAGAAAAATTGGCAGAGTCCAGCAATTGAGTAAAAACGCAGTTTTTTGATAAAAATTCAATCTTTGTTAAGCATATATATGTCCTGGGTGTCTATATTCATTGCTAGAGCGGTTTATTAACGTAAAACTAGTTATTTTCCCTCAGAACAAAAATTTAGATTTTTCAGCGTTTAAGCGAAAAAGCGCGGGACTTAGTTTTTTTCAGCGCAGCTGGTCCCGCTCCATCAGTCATCAGAGGCCACGCTGCTCACTTCAAGTGCGTTTAGTATTCGAGTACAGTAAATATTCTTTATTAATCCATCACGAGTGCTGCGCGTTAGTTGCGTTATCATTTAAATTGTTTATATAAATTAGATTCTTTAATTTGTTTAACGTAAAGGACTTAGGTTTCAGCAATAGAACTGCGGGATATTTCACGGTCAGACACGAGTGCGGGGCAGACATTCATTGGATTCACTTCAGCGATTCTCTCGATAAATCGTTGTATTTCCTATTTTGGAATTTAGTAGTTTTTCTCTTAGAATAGAGTTGTGATTTTTTTTTATTTGTGTAAGATCACGGTTGTAGTGAGTCCGGGTCGAGGGTGTACTAAAGGGTAGTTTAGAAGAGACGTGGCACACCAGGAATCACAGAAAATGTTTAACCCAGACAGTGACCAGTCAGTAGGGACCAGTGGGAGTGGAAGTGGAAGTGTAGAGGACAGCACCTCTTCCGACACCACTGGGGACCGCTCAGGTACACCTCATCCACCACTACAACAACCCCAACCCCATCCTCAATTCCCATACCAACCCCATCCTCAATTCCCATACCAACCCCATCCTCAGTTCCCATACCAACCCTTCCCCCAACCCCAGGCCACTCCATACCCATTCCAACCCCAGGCCACCCCATACCCATTCCAACCCCAGGCCACCCCATACCCATACCCATTCCAACCCCAGGCCACCCCATACCCATACCCATACCCATTCCAACCCCAGGCCACCCCATACCCATTCCAACCCCAGGCGACCTCATACCCACCTCAACCTCAATCCACACCCCAACCTGAGGTCACCCACACCATACCTCAACCCCAACCTCAATCCACACCCCAACCCGAGGCCACCCACACCATTCCTCAACCCCAACCTCCATCCACACCCCAACCCGAGGCCACCCACACCATACCTCAACCCCAACCTCCATCCACACCCCAACCCCAGGCCACCCACACCATACCCCAACCCCAGGCCGCCACAGCCTTAGACAGGCAGATGCGCACGGAGACGCCGGGCACTCAGTTGTCGCCATACGTAGAGGCGTTAAGTAAAGGCGAGGGAGCCAAGCCGAGGAACTGTGGCGCGGGTTCATCAGGCGGGAAGCAGCCCTCAGCTGCAAGTTCGAGCCACCCTGCGCGGGGTACCAACAGAGATCCGCGGAGGTGTTACTCCTGCTGGAAGCGCGGGCATATACAGAGGGATTGCGAAGTCACTCCTACGAAAGCATGAAAGCAGGCTCCTAGTGATGGTAGGCCTACATTTGAGGTGAAAGTGGAAGGTGTGAGATTGACAGCTTTTGTTGATACAGGAAGCCAGGCAACGGTAATTAAAAAGTCAGCCTTCAGCAATTTTAAGTATGCACGTCTTCAACGTTGCGCAAAGACATTAACAGCGGTCAATGGGGAAAAGATTGAGATCGTAGGTCAAGGTACAGTTAATTTTGAGATTGATGGGGAATTGCAGCCTCACACATGTACGATCGTAGAGAACCTTGATTTTCCTGGTCACATCTTAATGGGAACTGATTTTCTGTCGCGATTTGATTATTCCTTGTCTTCTCAAAAAGGGGCTAGGAGCTGCAGGTTGCAGTTGGGACAGACTTCCTACCCAGTGGAGATGATCGACCATCCCCCAGTTGTAGCTTCAATTAAGAGGAAGCTGAAATATAATGCGCACTATCCAAAATTGATTTTTAAGTCTCTTCCAGACACAGTTAAGAGGTCATGCGCATTGCATGCATTGACCAAACAGAGTTGCCCACCACATTCTGTTAAATTTATTAAAGTAGCCGTGGGACGTCACATACAACCAGGTACCACCCTTCAGGTGGCTGGGAGATGTGATAGTTTATTAATTCCTCATCACTTAGTTGTAGTGCTCGATAAAGGTGCACTCATTCCAGTTGTCAATCTTTCACATAAGACTTTTCGCTTCAGGGCAGGTGATAGGGTATCTCAGGGAACCATGGTGGAGGACACAGAAATCTTTCACCATGAGTCAGCTGAGACGCCAGCCGTCACTGCACAATGTAGTGCACTTAATATGTTGAACACTAAAACACCATCCAAAGTACAATACGAAACGAGAAATGTTGCACAGAATGTAGAGGAAGTGGAAAAATTAATTTCAGCACTTGATTTGCAACATGTTGCACAGGCGGATAGGAAGGCACTGAGAGGAGTTTTACGAAAATTCCCGAAATTGTTTGCGACAGAGGATGACCAGATTGGTCTCCTTGATAAGATCGAGCACACCATTCCAACTGGTGACCATTTGCCTGTGTACACAAGACAGTGGAGGTTGCCGGAACAGGCAAAGAACATTATCAGGGAGGAGTGCCAGAAAATGTTGAGACAGGGCGTGATAGAGCCTAGTACGTCACCATGGCTCTCTCCTGTTGTGCTAGTTCGGAAACCGGACGGTAGTTATCGTTTCTGTGTTGACTACCGGAAGGTGAACGAATTAACTATGGGTGATGTGTATCCGTTGCCCCGAATACAGGAGATAATAGATCAATTTGGTGCTGCTAAGTATTTCTCAACTCTTGACGCAAAATCGGCGTATTGGGCGATCCCGGTGGCAGAACAGGATAGGGAAAAAACAGCATTCTCGGATGGTAGGCACACTTATCAATTCCGTAGGATGCCGTTTGGTTTGAAGACAGCGCCTTCGTCGTTTCAGAGGGCCATCAACTTTATCCTTAGTCCGGTACTGGGTAGGCATTCTTTAGCGTACCTGGATGATGTTGTGATATATTCCAGGACGTTTGAGGAACACCTACAGGACTTGACTGAGACTTTGAAGTTGTTAGATCAGGCAGGTTTCAGGCTGAATGTTCAGAAGTGCACCCTGGCGGCTCAGAAATTCAAATTTCTGGGGTTCCAGGTGTGCCCAGACGGTATCCGACCTGACCCAGATTCTTGCCGCGCCATTGCTGACATGCCTACTCCAAGGACAGCAAAGGACGTGCGTAGGTTTTTGGGGGCGGCCGGATATTTTCGTCGTCATATTGAAGGTTTCGCTGGCATTTCAGCACCCCTGACTGATCTGACAAAGAAAAATGCGAAGTTTGTGTGGAAATCTGAGCATGACGAGGCCTATCGCAAACTGAAAGACCAACTAATCACGACACCGGTATTAGCTATTCCTGATTTTGAGAAAGAGTAGGTAGTGCACACCGCCAGCGGTATTGCTATTGGCGGGTGCTTAATTCAGCGAGACGCAGATAATTTACCCCATCCAGTAGCCTATTTCAGTAGGAAGGTCAAAGGACCTGAAGTTCGTTATTCAGCTACGGATCGGGAGGCACTGGCAGTAGTAGAATCAGTTAGGTATTTCGAGCCTTACCTATTTCAGCGGCATTTTGTAATCTACACAGACCATCGAGCATTAACACACATATTTAAAAAGCGAACGAAATGCCCACGAATGTCACGCTGGTCTCACGAACTTTCGGCCCACTCATTCCAGATCTTGTACAAGCCTGGTCCAGCACATGTTGTGCCAGATACGCTAAGTAGAAATATAGCGGCAATGCAGATTAATGAAAATATTGAAACCATTCCATCAGATAAAATGAGAGAATACCAGATGAACGAGCCTAGATGGAAAGAAATTATTGAGTATTTAGAGGGAGGAAAATACCCGAAAAAGAAAAAGAATTTACCAATTCATGATTTTGAAATGAAACAGAGCGTCCTGTATTATGTTAATAGCCAGAATGATAGGGCAGTATTTCAGCTAGTTATTCCGGACGCGTTGCGGTCATCAGCGTTAAAGCTTGCGCATGCTTCAAAAATTGCAGGGCATCCGGGGATCTTTAAAACGCACTTAAAAGCAAAGTCTCTATTTTATTTTCCAGGATTACTTTCTGAGGTAATCAATTTCGTGAAGTCGTGCCCTCGTTGCCAGAGGAGGAAAGGCACCCTTAAGGTACAGGCCCCACTTCAGGAATTTCCTGAAATTCGTGAACCGTTAGATCGTGTGGGGGCCGATCTGATTGATTTACACCACAGTCATTCAGGTAACAGATATGTGTTGGTGCTAGTTGACCATCTGTCTAGATACACTACACTAGTTGCATTACCTCAGAAGGATTCTCGTACGGTTGCAGATGCGTTCTTGCGTAGGTTCGTTACTGTATTCGGACCTCCTAAAGTTTTAGTCTCTGACCGGGGTCAAGAATTCAATGGAAATACATTTAGAGAAGTTTGTAAGATTTTAGAGACAACTTCGGCTTTTACAACGGCCTACCACCCACAAGCAAACGGAATGACGGAACGGACTAATCGTTCAGTCAAGGATATGCTTGCAATCCTTGCTGAACATGATGCAAACACCTGGGATGAACACCTACCCTATGTTCAGTTCGCCTTGAATACTGCCATCCACCAATCAATTAACACCCAACCACTTCATTTGTTTACTGGTAATTCATGCAATTTCCCCTCAGGTCTGCTTAACAGACATAATGTTGCATACGGGGAGGACTATCCTTCAGAGGTCCTTGGAAAAATGAGAAATGCATGGAATATTGCAGCTGAAGCGTCCAAGAAGGCACGGACTCGGTATGCTCATTTTTATGACAAGAAAGTGCGCCCTCTTGAGTTGACAGAAGGAAGCCTCGTATTGAGAGTGAATGAGGCTGCGCCCGCCAATCAGAGCAGGAAACTAGCTCTGAGGTGGCGAGGACCATATAGAGTAATTAAAAGGGCGGGGCCAGTTAATCTTGTTATAAAAGGAGTGTTCGAGGACCAGGTGGAAAGGACAATTCATGTAAATAAATTGAAACAATATCATGCTAGAGAGGAATTAGAACTGCCTTCAGCGGGTCTAGTTCCTGACTCAGCAGTGCTGACTCATGGCTTCACCGACGAGTCAGAGGATGAGGATGACCCTCTGTCATCGCTCATCAGTAGTCAGGTGCAGTCTCGCCACCCTATGGTGACGAAATCTCGCGCTGTACAGTAAAGTAACTTCCTTGGTTAGTATAATTTAGTATTCATTAGATTTTCCTGTAAAGGCAATGAGGTGTACTATGTCTATACTTGACTCAGGTAGCAACTTTTACCGTGCTCTTGGGTTCCACCCCCACCAAACCCAGAGTATATCTATGCTTCCGCTGTGTTGTGTCTGTCTGTTCCCAGGTCTGATTGGTACACCGACCCAGTTGTTCCAGCCACACGTGAACCCTTGTCTGTAAAGACCGAGGGGGGAGGCACGTTACACAAAGCCCTCCCCCCACCAGACCCAGTAACCCATACATCAGTTACTTTGGGGATGAGTGACTGTCCAAGAGTCACCCGGCCGACGCCTTACGTCACTAACGAGGTTGTCAGGGCCAGCGAGCTGTCCACATTATAGCAGTCACCGGAGGTGCCATACAACGCCGGGGTAGCTGTCTCGAGATCCCCACTACCCACCTGCTGCGTCATCAAGACTGCAGCCATTCCAGCAGTGTTGAAGGAGAGGTCAAGAAATGGAAAGCACGTAGCAGTACTCAAGAATTTCGCCGGAAGATTAATGATTACGTCATCTGAAGTAACAAGAAAGCGGAAGTAAGGCGGTCACAGGTGGAAGGCACGGTTTCCCTACAGAGTACCGGGACTCGCCAATAGAAGGTCGCAAAATTGTCTCCTTTGGCCTAAAGTCGGCGGTACGAGGGTATACACAGTTGGTGTTTACGGCCTAGTAACCTGGTGACATCAAGAAACGCCTGAGATGACGTGAGCAATGATGGAAGACGAGATTCACCTGTTCTGCAAACAAGCAACCCGCCTCTACGACCTTCTGACACCACTCCTGCTAAGAGACACCGTTGGTACATCCAGTCCTGCTCTGCTGTGGTCATCTGCGACGTCAAGTTTAACATCAAGACTGCCGTGTGAACTGTGATTGATACGAAGGCGTGTGGACTGTCGAGAGCAAGATTAATGGCCGAAGTAACAGTATTCTACAGCTGTCACTTGGCACTCCGCTCTGCTACACTCTGTCGTCATTCAAGAGTACCGGATGGGAGTACAAGAGGACCAGGTATTGATGTCTACACATGGGGAGAAGCAAGATCGACACCGTCATCGTCAGCGACTACATTCAGCATCCAGCAGCATCAATTTTTTTTTTTCTCGTTTACTCAATATGAACAATTGATACAAACAACAAAGTTGGCTCTGAACATCTGAGTAAAGAACATCTGGACAGTTTTGTTTAAATGTTGAAAAACAGAGTTAGAATCAATTCTTTATAAATGTTGAAAAACAGATTTAAAATAATTCTGGTATAATATATGAATTTTACTCTATAAATTGGTCAGTAATCAAAATCGAAGCCCCTGTGTAATTGTCTCAGCCCAGAACAAACGGTTATGGAAAATTATGTTGTGATACTTTTGCAGAATGTTTGAACACAGGAGAGGCGGACCAATATAAACATTGACACTTCTAGTGAGTGGGAACACTTGGCTGTACAGTCAGCTGAAACCTGTGATATAGTATAGGAATTTTTTTTTATTTTTAGATACATGTAATAAACATTAGGTGTGTTCCTTAACATGTCAAGGTTGACATTGATGGGGAGTGGTTAGTACACAGATGTGAACCTGATAGTTCCGTAGTACGCTCCCGGATGACTGAAAGTTCAGTCTGAAGTTATAACTTTAATGTTTATGTTTGAGCACGGTGTGGCCGGCTCTAGAGGACACATGGACTTGGCTAGTGAAGAGCCAAGAGAGTTTAATAGCTAGTCGTTGATGGTAGAGTAGGGACATGTTATTTAGCTATGTCAGTAAGGATAGGATGTATGTTTCTTGATGTTAGAGGATTGCTGTCAGTTGACAGCTGAGAAATTTATGAATTTAAACATGTTGATGTTGGACACTCAAATATTTGTCAAATTTTATTAGTTAGGTTAGCTTTTGTTTGTGGCATGAGTTGAATTGTGGGTTTGGATACTAAACCTCGTGATTTTTAACAAATTAACAAGGTTTACTAAGTGCTTGTGCGGGGGGGGTTGTAACAAACTAGGCTGTTGTAAGAATTATCCAGAGTGGTTTATCGACAAAAGAGAATGGGAAGCTGAGCCCGCATGGTGACCTGGGAACCTGACCCCCAGGGGAATTCGCGGTGGAAATAACCGACGCTTTGTTCATAGCTGCGCATAATGAATCATCCTATAGTATTCAGTAATTTAGAGAAATTAGCCTTTATTCATTTTGTATTAAAATTGTATTGTATAATAGTACTGGGTACAATATCAAGAGTATTCTAATTATTGAGTTTAAGTCACCATCAGTGACGTCACGAATCAGATCTAACTTGTAAGGCGGAGTGACCGGCGGTCATAGGTCATCAGGGTTGACAGGTCTATTATTTCTCAAAGTTCAATTAACCATTTTGGGATCGGGAACAGCTCTGCCGTTAGATGTTTGTGTAATTTAATTTCAGTAAAATAATTCAACCAGTCTGGATCAATTCAGTACAAACAGAGGTTAATTGTTATAACTTAAACCTTGCTAGTAACTTGGTGAAATTTTGACTAGGCGGAAGGTTACAATGCTCTGTCTGGGGTAGACGAGACAAGGGAGAGATCAGTGTGATCTGCAGAGCAGCTGGGAGAGGTCAAACATCTTACCTCTCCCCAAGACCAGCCCAACATCTTTAGCTGGTAAAACATAGAGGTATAGTTGCTATGGTTATTTATAGAATAGTCTTCATTGCCCTTCAGGTCAAGTAGGGAGTGTTAAAGTGACAGGGAGTGAACATATTTAGATTTTGTTTTAGTTTTTCTTTTAATAAATTAAATTTGTTAATATTTTGCATTTTATTATTTCCATGTGTTTAATGTGTAAACTTGTCCTGGTCACGTGGTCCACACGAGGAAGAGTTGGATTGGGCGCCGATTCTAACATCGATTCTAACATCGAATCATTCCCGTGTTATTAATTTCACACTCTAAAGTTTCCACGGTCATCGAGTGGGGATCAAGCCCCCAAGGTTGATTAATTAGCGTGATCGATCCAGACCTCGATCATTGCTCTGTGTTACTGGTCTGGTGGTGGCGGCGGAGGCGACTCTAGGGTTTTACTCAAAGCCTAGGTCACGTCATACTGGGTGTAGAATCCTAAGTCGGTCAATCGTCTTAGGACCACGTGGCGTGGAGTTGGCTTTGGTAAAAGTTTTGGAGTCCCTTGGTAGAGAATAAAAAGTAAGAATACGGGTAGAAGGAAGATAAAGAGAGAGAGAAACCCTAACCCGAGTTACAACGGGAAGTGGTGGGTCTGACTAAAGTGTCCACGGGAAGAGGTGGATCTGACTAATGGTGTCCATGGGAAGAGGTGGGTCTGACTAAAGGTGTTCGTAGGAAGAGGAGGGTCTGACTAAAGGTGTTCGTAGGAGGAGGTGGGTCTGACTAAAGTGTCCATGGGAAGAGGTGGGTCCGACAAAAGTGTCCATGGGAAGAGGTGGGTATGACTAAAGGAGTCCATGGGAAGAGGTGGGTCTGACTAAAGTGTCCATGGAAAGAGGTGAGTCTGACTAAAGGTGCCCATGGGAAGAGGTGGGACTGACTAAAGGTGTCCATGGGAAGAGGTGGGTCTGACTAAAGGTGTCCATGGGAAGAGGTGGGTCTGACTAAAGGTGTTCGTGGGAAGTGGTGGATCTGACATAAGGTGTTTGTAGGAAGAGGTGGGTCTGATTAAAGGTCTCCATGGGAAGAGGTGGGTTTGATTAAAGGTGTTTCATGGGAAAAGGTGGGTCTGACAAAAGGTCTCCATGGGATGAGGTGCGTCTTACTAAAAGGTGCATGGGAAGAGATGGGTCTGACTAAAGGTGTCCATGGGAAGAGGTGGGTCTGACTAAAGGTGCCCATGGGGAGAGGTGGGACTGACTAAAGGTGTCCATGCGAAGAGGTGGGTCTGACTAAAGTGTCCACGGGAAGAGGTGGGTCTGACTAAAGTGTCTATGGGAACACGTGGGTCTGACAAAAGGTGCCCATGGGAAGAGGTGGGACTGACTAAAGGTGTCCATGGGAAGAGGTGGGACTGACTAAAAGTGTTCATGGGAAGAGGTGGGTCTGACTAAAGGTGTCCATGGGAAGAGGTGGGACTGACTAAAGATGTCCATGGGAAGAGGTGGGTCTGACTAAAGGTCCATGGGAAGAGGTGGGTCTGACTAAAGGTGTCCATGGGAAGAGGTGGGTCTGACTAAAGGTGTCCATGGGAAGAGGTGGGTCTGACTAAAGGTGCCCATGGGAAGAGGTGGGTCTGACTAAAGTGTCCATGGGAAGAGGTGGGTCAGACTAAAGGTGCCTATTTGAAGAGGTGGGTCTGACTAAAGGTGTCCATGGGAAGAAGTGAGACTGATTAAAGGTGTCCATGGGAAGAGGTGGGTCTGACTAAAGGTGTCCATGGGAAGAGGTGGGTCTGACTAAAGGTCTCCATGGGAATAAATGAGACTGACTAAAGATGTCCATGGGAAGAGGTGGGTCTGACTAAAGGTGTCCATGGGAAGAGGTAAGTCTGACTAAAGGTGTCCATGGGAAGAGGTAAGTCTGACTAAAGGTGCCCATGGGAAGAGGTGGGTCTGACTAAAGTGTCCATGGGAAGAGGTGGGTCTGACTAAAGTGTCCATGGGAAGAGGTGGGTCTGACTAAAGTGTCCATGGGAAGAGGTGGGTCTGACTAAAGTGTCCATGGAAAAAGGTGGGTATGACTAAAGGCGTCCATGGGAAGAGGAGGGTCTGATTAAATGTGTCCATAGAAAGAGGTGGGACTGACTAAAGGTGTCCATGGGAAGAGGTGGGTCTGACTAAAGGTGTCCATGGGAAGAGGTGGGACTGACTAAAGGTGTCCATGGGAAGAGGTGGGTCTGACTAAAGGTCCATGGGATGAGGTGGGTCTGACTAAAGGTGTCCATGGGAAAAGGTGGGTCTGACTAAAGGTGTCCATGGGAAGAGGTGGGTCTGACTAAAGGTCTCCATGGGAATAGGTGAGACTGACTAAAGATGTCCATGGGAAGAGGTGGGTCTGACTAAAGGTGTCCATGGGAAGAGGTAAGTCTGACTAAAGGTGCCCATGGGAAGAGGTGGGTCTGACTAAAGGTGTCCATGGGAAGAGGTGGGTCTGACTAAAGGTCTCCATGGGAATAGGTGAGACTGACTAAAGATGTCCATGGGAAGAGGTGGGTCTGACTAAAGGTGTCCATGGGAAGAGGTAAGTCTGACTAAAGGTGCCCATGGGAAGAGGTGGGTCTGACTAAAGTGTCCATGGGAAGAAGTGGGTCTGACTAAAGTGTCCATGGGAAGAGGTGGGTCTGACTAAAGGTCCATGGGATGAGGTGGGTCTGACTAAAGGTGTCCATGGGAAAAGGTGGGTCTGACTAAAGGTGTCCATGGGAAGAGGTGGGTCTGACTAAAGGTCTCCATGGGAATAGGTGAGACTGACTAAAGATGTCCATGGGAAGAGGTGGGTCTGACTAAAGGTGTCCATGGGAAGAGGTAAGTCTGACTAAAGGTGCCCATGGGAAGAGGTGGGTCTGACTAAAGTGTCCATGGGAAGAGGTGGGTCTGACTAAAGTGTCCATGGGAAGAGGTAGGTGTGACTAAAGGTGTCCATGGGAAGAGGTGGGTCTGACTAAAGTGTCCATGGGAAGAGGTGGGTCTGACTAAAGTGTCCATGGAAAAAGGTGGGTATGACTAAAGGCGTCCATGGGAAGAGGAGGGTCTGATTAAATGTGTCCATAGAAAGAGGTGGGACTGACTAAATTGGTCCATGGGAAGAGGTGGGTCTGACTAAATTGGTCCATGGGAAGAGGTGGGTCTGACTAAAGGTGCCCATGGGAAGAGGTGGATCTGACTAAAGATCCATAGGAAGAGGTGGATCTGACTAAAAGTGTCCATGGGAAGAGGTGGGTCTGACTAAAGGTGTCCATGGGAAGAGGTGGGTCTGACTAAAGGTGCCCATGGGAAGAGGTGGGTCTGACTAAAGGTGTCCATGGGAAGAGGTGGGTCTGACTAAAAGTTTCCATGGAAAGAGGTGGGACTGACTAAAGGTGTCCATGGGAAGAGGTGGGTCTGACTAAAGGTGTCCATGGGAAGAGGTGGGTCTGACTAAAGGTGCCCATGGGAAGAGGTGGGACTGACTAAAGGTGTCCATGGGAAGAGGTGGGTCTGACTAAAGGTGTCCATGGGAAGAGGTGGGTCTGACTAAAGGTGCCCATGGGAAGAGGTGGATCTGACTAAAGGTCCATAGGAAGAGGTGGATCTGACTAAAAGTGTCCATGGGAAGAGGTGGGTCTGACTAAAGGTCCATGGGAAGAGGTGGGTCTGACTAAAGGTGTCCATGGGAAGAGGTGGGACTGTGTTACGGCCCTTTCGGGTCGCAACTGTGTTCGTACTCTGATGTCGTTAGAGGAAGGGTATCCGGCCCCAAGCCAGTAGTGGCTTTCAAGGGATGTGATCCACAACGCAAGTAAATTAAAAGGGGAAGGGAAATAAAGTCAAAACTTAATATAATATAATAACCGCCACCAATAAATAATATATAAAAGGTTACACAGGGGGAGGGGTATTAACACTATTATTAACAAAGTAGTCTTCTTCTGAAGACCCTGGATCTTCTCGGTGCCAAGTTCTCGGTGCTCTCGTGGCCTCACGACGAATCCTTCGAAAAGCTGAGTCTACCCCGGCCACAGGCCAACCAAAACACAGTTCCACTGGGGGCACCGCCGTGGAGGCCGTCAACCACAAGTCCAGCAGACTGCTGGCAGGTTCCGGATTGTTACGGACCCGAGCCCGACGTCCGAGCACGGAGCAGTGACGACCGCGCCATCTGTGGGTCAGCTCCCGAAACCCCCTCCAAATGTACGACGACACCTGGTGAGGACGAAGTGTACTGGCCACAAGAGCCAGTTTCCAGTCCTATTCAGCTCACAACACAACCGCTGCTGACCTCTGGTGAGTGTTACCTATCGTTCGTTACGGCTCGTGACCCTACAGCAGCGAAGCTATAATTACGTCTAGGGATACGAGAAAACTGCTGTTCTCAAGAGCGGGTCACCAGTATAACCCCTTAATAAGTAATGAGCACATAAATAAAAATCTTCCTTTTGGACTGAAGAATAGATACAAAATATTATATAGATATATATTCAAGACAGTATAATATAAAAACACAGATGGTCAAGTTAACATATACAACAAACAAGAGGTATTGTCCTTCTCCTAATATAGTAAAATAAAATATGGCACAACAAGAAATAAACAGACTTATCTCCCACATGTTACTCCGTCGAGTCCCGTTCAGCTACTGAACTCACGCTCTGTCGCCACCCACATTCTCACCTCCCGTCTGCCTCATCCCAGGATGAGGGATGGAAACTAAGGACTTTTTAATATGTAAAACTAATTGAACAACCACTTGTTCTCAAAACACATGAGACTGCAATTTGCAGATAATAGTTACTTACAAAATATATAAGTACAATGCCCTCTGTTTAATTACAGTAAATAAATACTTATATAAACTTAATAAAAGTGACATCTGAAACTCCCAAACTGAACAGGTCCAGCTTCCGAATTTAACAGGTAATAGACGTGTGCAAAGCAACCGCGCTCCTGTCTCCACTGACGCTGCCACACCACACGATAATTTACCAAAAACACAATGTGTGTACATATACAGGCAATGATATAATGGAACAAAAAAAGTTATTTTAAATTTATATACGTATTCTGCTAGGAGTACGTAACACTTCCACCTCCAAGAAAAAAAATGCAATAGATTGAAGATCAATGGCATTTTTTCTAAGTAAAATGTATGACTCTTGAGATTTATGGTATTAATTACACCAAACATGTAAAAGTAATAAGAACACATTTCTGGACAAAAATGAAAACACGCCAAATATAGTCTTACAGGAAACTCAGAAATGTCAGTCTTATGACTATATTCTACATATGTGTCACTGGAGTATGCAAATTTATCTCTCCAAGGTACTATCTCATTTATTTCACTTTGTTTCAGATCATATTTCACACTCCTATCTACAACAGTATCATTAGTAGCATGAATAGAATTGTCAATAAAGGTAGCTGCTTTCATACAGTTATCATGGCAATTTAGCTTTTCATTTGTTTCTACTATTTCTCCAAGATCAGTTCCGTATTTCCATGTGATCCCTTTTCCACATGGTGAGTTTTTCCAAGACAGACTCCATTTTCCATTACTCCCTTTTTCTGGAGCTGAACTGCCTAATTGAAGCTGACTGGATGTTGAGTAGATTTGGGACTTCTCCTGGGTATGCTCTGACACAGACATCTGCTCTTCATCACTCTTGATCCTCTGTGGAACACATACTCTCGCCCAATGGATACTAAAATTAGAGAAATTAGCATTAAACCTCACAATTATGCATAGGACTTTCCCATTCATAGAACCTTCCGAAACACAAGACACCGACTTAGCAAACCTTTGACCTTCAAACCAAGAAATACAACCCAAGATAAGTGCAAAGACTACCTGATCGAACTGACTCAGATGATCCATAAGGAACACAGAAATCAATTGCCTCATAACTCTGTCATAACGATCAGTGAAAGAAAACAGGCATATGCCTAGGCACCATATCTCAATCAGAACTCCGAAGACAAGTTCACACCCCCTGATGGTGAACTTGAACACAACACACACTTTCATCAACCGTCTAGTCTTCCAAAAGACTAAATAAAACATGCCGAAAACTTTACAACCCTCACCATCACTTCCCAAGTGATTTACGTCTGATGACAAACAATCAACCAAGAAGTTTAAGGGTCTTAACATCTTGAAGATGAACAGCAGATTACCTGGGAAACACCCAAGGATAATCTGTAACCCTTCACAATGATTAACTCTAGGTAGGATAACCTTATCCTCCAACTTGAAATACACACCTGGAGCCTCAAACATCTGCTCCCCAGTATGATTTAATCCTTCACCCACAATATGACTCTGAAGGTCAACACCACACTTGAGTGGAACATACACTTTTATCACTTGTGCATCAAATTTAACTGGATCTGAATATAGAGACACTGCTCTAGTATAACTCACCACTACCTCAGAACTGGATGCACAATCTACTTGAGTAAACTCTCTCTGCTCAACCACAAGGCTTGACAAAGATGTCCCACAGTCCATTATTTCACAAGAAAATGGCTCCTGCAGAATAAAAGTAGACTTCAACATCCTACACACACTCTGACTCAATGTACACAATGAGAAATACTTACTCCACATAGAATAAGAATCACAACTCCGCAACTTAGATCCAAATGCTACTTTACCACTCTTAATGATTTTACCAAAATTTCCTCCCATGACTTCTGGAGCTGCTTGGAGAACTGTCTGCTCACAATCAATAATATCACTACCAAGCTGGGTCACATCCTCACAGACAACTGAAGAGGGAGGCTCAATGGGTCTCCATCTACTCAACAGAAGCTGATCCTCTGGCTGCTTTCCCACACTCTCCAAAACTGGATCTACAGTACAGACTGTCTCCTTGCTTCTCTCTGAAATCTTAGGGTCAGTTCTACTCAAAGCACTTAAATGAAGGGAATCTGAAACGAGCGGGCAAGTAACAGGTAGTTTGACCTCCTCCCCTATACTATCACCTTGACTAGGGTGAGGCGGGGCCTCTACAACAGACTTACTCTCGACAACTGATTCTAAACTTGGAGTGAGCGGGAATACTTCTGCCAACCCGACATCTTGTCCTAAACCATTCACTTGGCTGGAATACAGAGTCGTGGCTTTTAAGTTTCTCTCAACTCCTGGCACAACGTTCGTAGTGAGCTGGCAAGATAATGGTACATGGACATCCTTTCCCAATTTATTGGAATAAAGCAGAGTCATAGTATCAGGCTTACTCTCAACAACTAAATCGGCCACACAGGAATCCGGAACAACCACATCCCACTTCTCCACTGAAGGGGTACTGGTTGCTGGAACAAATGCTTGAGTAACAACATCAGAACTGACAACTGGATTTATACTAGTACTGACATCAGCACAGGTAGAATGGACAAAACCATCTTCTACAACAGGTTCATTCATAGAACTAACTTCAGCACAGGCAGAATAAACATGGTCTGCAACTGGCTGTTTACACAAACGGGGATCAATCTCACCCACAACATGATTTATGGCCACATCATTACCCAATATAACATCCACACCTGGGATGGGCAACTGTGTACTAACACCCACAGTGCATAAACTTGGTGTAATGGTGGATCTGAAATTAATGTCTATTAGAAGTACAGTTTTACATCCTGCAACACTCTGAAGAACAACAAACTTTCCAGTATCTCTCTTTTCAACATCAGAAAGAATACTGGATGAAATTATGCTTTGGGAAGCACCTGTATCACGAAGAATAACCACTGGCTTCCACTTCCCATTAATACACAAAACTTCACCTGAAGACATATATGGTGAATACTGTTTCACCCAATTGGGGTTTACAGTTACATGTTTATTAGTAAGTTTATTTTGCACACCTCTGCAATAAATGAGACCAGTTGGTCGCAACTCAGGGTGCAATATAAAACAGGAATTAATTCCATGGCCTTTTCTCTTACAATGGGAACAGGACCTTACAGTGGACACACTGGTAGAACCAACTGTAGGTTTAGAAATAACCTTATTATTATTTGACATTCCTGACAATGAAGTAGCAGGGTTAGGTTTTGTAAGAGAAGAGCTCATGGGAGTAACTGGAGCACTAGGACGGGATGGATTCTGATAAGGAGTTCGGGGAGCATTATAATTTACTCTACGACTAGACTTAGGTGAAGTGGCCGTAAACTGGGCCTTAGTCAACAACTCATGCTCATCCGCGAGCTTTGACAGCTCATAAATGTCTGTTACATTCTTTTGTTCTGCCATAAAAGTAGACAACTGGTCTGGGAGACATGACAATACTTCTTCCATTATAAGAAGATTCTTTAGAGCATCAAAGTCAGTGACTGAAAGTGACTTTAACCATCTGTTGCAAAAATTCGTCTTCTGACGAGTAAAATCTGCTATTGTCTGATCCCTTATCCTCCTTAGGTTTCTAAACTTTTGCCTGTGTGCCTCTGGATTTAACTGATACGCATTTAAGATGCTTTTCTTTACAAATTCATAATCAAAGCTATGAGCGTCAGGTAGGGATGTAAAAACCTCCTGACTACGCCCCTTAAATTGAGACTGCATAATGGCTACCTACTGATCCCTTGGCCAGTTCATACTGATGGCAATTTTATAAAAATGTGCAAAGAAAACCTCAGGATCCTCCTCATTGAACTTTGGCAACTCTATATACTTATGCGTCCTGATGGGATTATTATCACTATTTATTGAAACATTACTAGTATTTCCATGCCCAGCTGCCATACGCTGTGTTTCAAGCCTTAAGTTAGTGTCAGCCATTTGTTGTTGAATCTCTAATTGTTGCCTTTTTGTGGCTTCTATTTGCAACTGTGCCTCAATTTCTAAACGTCTAGTCTCAAGCTCCCTCTGCTGAGCTTCAGCCTCTTAATATTTGCTGTTGCTGTTGAGCTTCAATCTCTCTTTGACGAGCTTCAGCCTCTAATATTTTCTGTCTGTTGCTGTTGAGCTTCAATCTCTCTTTGACGAGCTTCAGCCTCTAATATTTTCTGTTGCTGTTGAGCTTCAATCTCTCTTTGACGAGCTTCAGCCTCTAATATTTTCTGTTCTTTTTGAGCTTCAAGTTCTAATATTCTCTGTTCTTTTTGAGCTTCAAGCTCTAATTGGCGAGCTTCTAACTCAAGACGCTTTAACGTCATCTGATCACTCGACTCCTCTTTTAACTCTTCTAGAATTTCTTCATCTAACTCTCCATTCTCAACAAAATGTGTCACAATGACTTTCAATATTTGGGCTTTAACCATTCTATTGTTGGCGGTCAAATCCAAATGATTTGCCATTTGTATTAACTCAGTCTTTTTAAGGCTCTTAATCCCTTCAAAGTCTGGGTGAGCCACCAACGCTGCAACTTTCTCCTCCATCGTTACTAACACTTGGCACTTGATTCACAACAATAATTAAAACAATGGCACTGCACTACACTTCACTGTAAAATTGTCACCACACTGAAAATTCGCTTGGCCTCACTGCACAAACAAAATATATAGGTTGACTTACCTCAAAATCGTGAAACGTTGTTACTTGACAAACAGGAAAGCTTGCTTGGCACATGGAATAGTTCTTAAGAAACACACAGACACTTGACACACTGTTACCTAGGCAGGCAAGGTTAGATTAGCACAGTTAAGTTTAAGTGGGAACAATATTTCCCGGCACAGGCCCCCATAACTCTTTGTTACCTATCGTTCGTTACGGCTCGTGACCCTACAGCAGCCAAGCTTTAATTACGTCTAGGGATACGAGAAAACTGCTGTTCTCAAGAGCGGGTCACCAGTATAACCCCTTAATAAGTAATGAGCACATAAATAAAAATCTTCCTTTTGGACTGAAGAATAGATACAAAATATTATATAGATATATATTCAAGACAGTATAATATAAAAACACAGATGGTCAAGTTAACATATACAACAAACAAGAGGTATTGTCCTTCTCCTAATATAGTAAAATAAAATATGGCACAACAAGAAATAATGAGACTTATCTCCCACATGTTACTCCGTCGAGTCCCGTTCAGCTACTGAACTCACGCTCTGTCGCCACCCACATTCTCACCTCCCGTCTGCCTCATCCCAGGATGAGGGATGGAAACTAAGGACTTTTTAATATGTAAAACTAATTGAACAACCACTTGTTCTCAAAACACATAAGACTGCAATTTACAGATAATAGTTACTTACAAAATATATAAGTACAATGCCCTCTGTTTAATTACAGTAAATAAATACTTATATAAACTTAATAAAAGTGACATCTGGAACTCCCAAACTGAACAGGTCCAGCTTCCGAATTTAACAGGTAATAGACGTGTGCAAAGCAACCGCGCTCCTGTCTCCACTGACGCTGCCACACCACACGATAATTTACCAAAAACACAATGTGTGTACATATACAGGCAATGATATAATGGAACAAAAAAAGTTATTTTAAATTTATATACGTATTCTGCTAGGAGTACGTAACAGTGAGGTGGTGCTCAGACAACGGACGCCATCTATGGAGTGGATAGGTGGGCGTTTGGGTCTGAGCCTGTAAGTGAGGTGCTTTTGTGTGTCCCTGTTACTGATGACGTGTCTGCTTACAGAGTCGACCTGGGACTGCTGTAAGGGAAGTTGAGTCAGTCTACCCAAGGCAGCCGTCTCGACACCAAGTGCTTTGCTGCAGCAGCTGTGAGTCGCCTCCCGGATGAACACTGTGGTGTTACCCTGCCAGTGAAGTGGCAGCTGGAGGATTGTCGTACCCGGGACTGACTGGTGGAGACGCTTAACCACTAGGGTATTGTGGACAGGAGAGTGATCTGTGGTATCACACGAGGCTCCTGACTAGGGCACTACCCTAGTATCGCTCGTGGAGTGGCCTGACCAGCGTTGCTGATCCGGAACCTGCCAGTAGTCTGCTGGACTTGTGGTTGACGGCCTCCACGGCGGTGCCCCCAGTGGAACTGTGTTTTGGCTGGCCTGTGGCCGGGGGTAGACTCAGCTTTTCGAAGGATTCGTCGTGAGGCCACGAGAGCACCGAGAACTTGGCACCGAGAAGATCCAGGGTCTTCAGAAGAAGACTACTTTGTTAATAATAGTGTTAATACCCCTCCCCCTGTGTAACCTTTTATATATTATTTATTGGTGGCGCTTATATTATATTAAGTTTTGACTTTATTTCCCTTCCCCCTTTAATTTACTTGCATTGTGGATCACATCCCTTGAAAGCCACTACTTGCTTGGGGCTGGATACCCTTCCTCTAATGACATCAGAGTACGAACCCAGTTGCGACCCGAGAGGGCCGTAACATAATTGGCATCCCCAGCGGGATCCGTCCCCTTGTTAAGTATGTTTGACAGGGGTGGTGAAGTGGCGTAATCCCTGTAAATAACTCCCCCTGTGTGTGACGATTGGGACGTTATACGTCCTGTGCGGTGCTAAGAGTGACAAAGTGCAGTATTGTGAAGTGCGGTGCTCGGTGTGATTAAGTGCAATATTGTAGAGCGAAGTGTTCGCTGTGATTCAGTGCAATATTGTGTAGTGCGGTGCCCGAAGTAATTACGTGCAATATTGGCAAGTGAGGCGCCAGGCGCGATAAAGTGCAATATTGACGTAGAACAGTGCTCGGTGCGTTAAGTGCTAACGTGAAAGCGGTGTGTTAAGTGCTAAGTGTTCCATCTGTAACAATGGCAGAAAAAGCTACCATCGATGATCTGGATGATGTTCAGGCTTTTCTGAACAGAGAGGACTGTCTTGCCAGATTAAAATATCTGAGCAAACCGGAACTCGTACTGGTGAGTGCCTACCTGGAGATCAAGATCCGTGCCAGTGATTCCCGTGTGGAGATCTTGTCCAAGGTTCACCGGCATTTGAAGGCAGAGGAGAAACAGGAAGGCGAGGCACCAAGTACAAAAGAAAGTGAGGAAGTAGCTTCCACTGAAAAGGAAGATAAAGGCAGTGACATTGACAGTGATGCAGGTGAGCTGAATATTAGCTTTCTTACAGTCAAAATGCGCGCCTTAGAGATAAATCGTGAGATAGAATGGAAGAAATTAGAAATGGAAAGAGAGAGACAAGATAAAGAATTAGAGATGAGGCGTTTAGAATTAGAAGAAAGGAAGGCAGAAAGAGAAGAGAAACGAGAACGAGAAAGAGAAGAACGAGAAAGAGAAGAGAAACGAGAAAGAGAAGAACGAGAAAGAGAAGAGAAACGAGAGAGAGAAGAACGAGAAAGAGAAGAGAGACGAGAGAGAGAAGAACGAGAAAGAGAAAGAGAAGAACGAGAAAGAGAGAGAGAAGAGCGAGAAAGGGAAGAGAAACAGCAAGAGAAAGAAGAAAAAGAAAGACAGAGACAACATGAACTAGAAGTATTGCGGTTAGGTGGTCGGAGGCCAACGACGGAAACCAGCAGTTTCCATCCGGTAAGGAACATCAAAATGGTCCCAAAATTCAACGAGAGGGAAGTTTCGAAGTTTTTCGCAGCCTTCGAGAAAGTCGCTGCCTCTTTGGAGTGGCCAAGGGAGAATTGGGCCATCATGATACAGTCAGTCTTGACTGGGAAGGCCCAAATCGCCTACTCCACGTTATCCCTTGACGACTCCGGCGATTACGACAAGGTGAAGAAGGTCGTGCTCATGGCATACCAATTGGTACCTGAGGCTTACAGGCAGAATTTCAGGAACCTGAAAAAGACCTCAGAGCACACTTTCACCGAATTCGCCACTATCAAGGAGCGACTTTTCCAAGAGTGGTGTGCCTCTCGGAAGGTGGAGACCAAAGAAGACCTCGAGCAGCTCATACTGTTAGAGGACTTCAAGGATTGTTTGTCTGGAGACCTAAAGACGTACTTAGAAGAGCAGCAGGTAGAGACCTTGAGTGCAGCAGGCACTATGGCTGAGGAATACATCTTGACTCATAGGCCGTCTGAAAGTACGTCCCGAGGAATTACCAACGCCGGGTTGACAAACCTCATGACGAAGAGGAGACCCCCGTCCCACGAAGCGCTAAGAAGACGCCCCCAAGTAGCCCTCGAAGGACCAGTCCTAGCAGTCCGAAACACCGGAGTCCGAGGAGGAATATGGTGTGCTGGACTTGTGGGCAGAAAGGGCATGTAGCTGCTATGTGCCGAGGCAGAAGAGGTGGTGGCGCACGTAGGGAGGTGATGATGATGAGCTGTGTTACACCACCAGCAGGAAGCCAGTCGACGGCGACGCAGGAAGGACCAAGTTTGTTCGCCCCTCACACTTCAAGCAGGTATGTAATGAGTGATCACACTGGTAGATCTGTTGTAGTGCTCAGAGATAGTGGAGCAGCCCAGTCCCTGATCGTGAGAAACTCGTTACCCGAGGGAATGAGTGTGGATGGGAGACCAGAGGTTGTCCTGGTTGGGTTTCCAAGGACGCGGTACATCGCCCCCTTAGTGCCGGTACATCTCGACTCGCCTTACTTCAGCGGCACATGTGTGTTGGCAGTAGTCGATACCCTCCCTGTAGCTGGGATTGACGTGGTACTAGCCAACGACTTGGTGACAGATTGGAGCATCAATCTTCCCAAGGTCGCGGACGAGTCAGCCGAAACAGCAACGTCGGAGGTGACAGCAGGCAGTGGTAATATCCAGGTAAAAACAGACCCGGATTTAAACATGTTTAATTTGTCCTCTCACCCGCAGATCAACAGTATTCTAGCAGTCTCCTGATTTTTCTCCCGACGAGGAACATGCGGTTACGAAGTCAGAAGCAACTGAGCGAGAAGAGAGGTCTCGTGTGCAAGCACCCACGAATACCCCAGAGTCTGGAGCGAAGGCAGATGAGTACTTGCGGTATGGCAAGATACCACGTTCATTGAACCGGCCAGAGATTCCCCAGACGTCGGAGGTATGTGAGGTATGTGCGAAGGTTCTAGAGCCCTCTTCGGTCCAAACCAGGCTAATGGATGTAGCCGGCTATGGACATGACAGGCTCAAGAAGCTTATCCCTCAGTTGACCAAATGTTTCCTAGCAGTATTTTGTTTGATTCTTGTAAGTGTTCTCAGTAAGGACCAGTAGACGACCCGACGGATGGTGGCTCCCGTGAACGCCATGAAGAGGTCCCAGGGATTGGAGACGTGCACAGTGAGTGTTGCGGTTGAAGAAGGGACCTGGAAGGTAATGGTAGATACAGGAGGTACGAGAAGTGATATAATGAGTGACTGTTTCCGACAGGTTGACACCCCCCACGTGATTGCTGAGCCTAGATGCAGCGTTATGCGGAACGTTGGTCGATCTGACGGTGGCAGAGCGAATGCCATCTTCGATGTACGAACAGCCCCGTTGGAACTAGGTGTGAGCCTAGTAGAGGCGTATGCTGTGAGTACTGATTTAACTGTCGCTGTGACTCTAAATGATCCGACCCCTGTATTCCAGGTTCCCGTCTCCCTGAAGGACTACCGGACCGGCACAAGAAATGCAGTCTGTGACCAGCCATCATCGGTGCTACGACATAGGGAAGTGTCGAGTCGCCCTAGATCGGGTCGATATCGATCCTTAGTCGATAGATGTGAGATGATGCCCCCCCTCGCAGTGGAGAGGTGGAAGATTACGTCAGGCAGGTCATTGCCTTCTATCTGCAAGTTCCCGTTGTGCCGGAGTTGCCCAGTGGGACAGTTCTGTGGACAAGACAGCCTCACCATTCCAGTTTACAGTGTACGTGAGTCCATTCGGAGTTGTATCCACATATTAATTTGGTTTGTGTTTCTCTTTATAGAACCCTAAACCAAATTCCTTTTGGTGGGGAGGTGTTACGGACCCGAGCCCGACGTCTGAGCACGGAGCAGTGACGACCGCGCCATCTGTGGGTCAGCTCCCGAAACCCCCTCCAAATAGACGACGACACCTGGTGAGGACGAAGTGTACTGGCCACAAGGGCCAGTTTCCAGTCCTATTCAGCTCACAACACAACCGCTGCTGACCTCTGGTGAGGTGGTGCTCAGACAAGGGACGCCATCTATGGAGCCACTCCACGAGCGATACTAGGGTAGCGCCCTAGTCAGGAGCCTCGTGTGATACCACAGATCACTCTCCTTTCCACAATACCCCAGTGGTTAAGCGTCTCCACCAGTCAGTCCCGGGTACGACAATCCTCCAGCTGCCACTTCACTGGCAGGGTTACACCACAGTGTTCATCCGGGAGGCGACTCACAGCTGCTGCAGCAAAGCACTTGGTGTCGAGACGGCTGCCTTGGGTAGACTGACTCTGACTAAAGGTGTCCATGGGAAGAGGTGGTCTGACTAAAGGTGTCCATGGGAAGAGGTGGGTCTGACTAAAGGTGTCCATGGGAAGAGGTGGGTCTGATTAAAGGTGTCCATGGGAAGAGGTGGGTCTGACTAAAGGTGTCCATGGGAAGAGGTGGGTCTGACTAAAGGTGTCCATGGGAAGAGGTGGGTCTGACTAAAAGTGTCCATGGGAAGAGGTGGGTCTGACTAAAGGTGTCCATGGGAAGAGGTGGGTCTGACTAAAGGTGTCCATGGGAAGAGGTGGGTCTGACTAAAGGTGTCCATGGGAAGAGGTGGGTCTGACTAAAGGTGTCCATGGGAAGAGGTGGGTCTGACTAAAGGTGTCCATGGGAAGAGGTGGGTCTGACTAAAGGTGTCCATGGGAAGAGGTGGGTCTGACTAAAGGTGTCCATGGGAAGAGGTGGGTCTGACTAAAGGTGTCCATGGGAAGAGGTGGGTCTGACTAAAGGTGTCCATGGGAAGAGGTGGGACTGACTAAAGGTGTCCATGCGAAGAGGTGGGTCTGACTATAGGTGTTCATGGGAAGAGGTGGGTCTGACTAAAGGTGTCCATGGGAAGAGGTGGGTCTGACTAAAAGTGTCCATGGGAAGAGGTGGGACTGACTAAAGGTGTCTATGTGAAGAGGTGGGTCTGACTAAAGTGTCCACGGGAAGAGGTGGGTCTGACTAAAGTGTCCATGGGAAGAGGTGGGTCTGACTAAAGGTGTCCATGGGAAGAGGTGGGTCTGACTAAAGGTGTCCATGGGAAGAGGTGGGACTGACTAAAGGTGTCCATGGGAAGAGGTGGGTCTGACTAAAGGTGTCCATGGGAAGAGGTGGGTCTGACTAAAGGTGTCCATGGGAAGAGGTGGGTCTGACTAAAGGTGTCCATGGGAAGAGGTGGGTCTGACTAAAGGTGTCCATGGGAAGAGGTGGTCTGACTAAAGGTGTCCATGGGAAGAGGTGGGTCTGACTAAAGGTGTCCATGGGAAGAGGTGGGTCTGACTAAAGGTGTCCATGGGAAGAGGTGGGTCTGACTAAAGGTGTCCATTTGAAGAGGTGGGTCTGACTAAAGGTGTCCATGGGAAGAGGTGGGTCTGACTAAAGGTGTCCATGGGAAGAGGTGGGTCTGACTAAAGGTGTCCATGGGAAGAGGTGGGTCTGACTAAAGGTGTCCATGGGAAGAGGTGGGTCTGACTAAAGGTCTCCATGGGAAGAGGTGGGTCTGACTAAAGGTGTCCATGGGAAGAGGTGGGTCTGACTAAAGGTGTCCATGGGAAGAGGTGGGTCTGACTAAAGGTGTCCATGGGAAGAGGTGGGTCTGACTAAAGTGTCCATGGGAAGAGGTGGGGTTGACTAAAGGTGTCCATGGGAAGAGGTGGGTCTGACTAAAGTGTCCATGGGAAGAGGTGGGTCTGACTAAAGGTGTCCATGGGAAGAGGTGGGTCTGACTAAAGGTGTCCATGGGAAGAGGTGGGTCTGACTAAAGGTGTCCATGGGAAGAGGTGGGTCTGACTAAAGGTGTCCATGGGAAGAGGTGGGGTCTGACTAAAGGTGTCCATGGGAAGAGGTGGGTCTGACTAAAGGTGTTCGTAGGAAGAGGTGGGTCTGACTAAAGGTGTCCATGGGAAGAGGTGGGTCTGACTAAAGGTGTCCATGGGAAGAGGTGGGTCTGACTAAAGGTGCCCATGGGAAGAGGTTGGTCTGACTAAAGGTGTCCATGGGAAGAGGTGGGTCTGACTAAAGGTGTCCATGGGAAGAGGTGGGTCTGACTAAAGGTGTCCATGGGAAGAGGTGGGTCTGACTAAAGGTGTCCATGGGAAGAGGTGGGTCTGACTGAAGGTGTCCATGGGAAGAGGTGGGTCTGACTAAAGGTGTCCATGGGAAGAGGTGGGTCTGACTAAAGGTGTCCATGGGAAGAGGTGGGTCTGACTAAAGGTGTCCATGGGAAGAGGTGGGTCTGGTCTGACTAAAGGTGTCCATGGGAAGAGGTGGGTCTGACTAAAGGTGTCCATGGGAAGAGGTGGGTCTGACTAAAGGTGTCCATGGGAAGAGGTGGGTCTGACTAAAAGTGTCCATGGGAAGAGGTGGGTCTGACTAAAGGTGTCCATGGGAAGAGAGGTGGTCTGACTAAAAGTGTCCATGGGAAGAGGTGGGTCTGACTAAAGGTGTCCATGGGAAAAGGTGGGTCTGACTAAAGGTGTCCATGGGAAGAGGTGGGTCTGACTAAAGGTGTCCATGGGAAGAGGTGGGTCTGACTAAAGGGTCCATAGGAAGAGGTGGTCTGACTAAAGGTGTCCAAGGGAAGAGGTGGGTCTGACTAAAGGTGCCCATGGGAAGAGGTGGGTCTGACTAAAGGTGTCCATGGGAAGAGGTGGGTCTGACTAAAGGTGTCCATGGGAAGAGGTGGGTCTGACTAAAGGTGTCCATGGGAAGAGGTGGGTCTGACTAAAGGTGTCCATGGGAAGAGGTGGGTCTGACTAAAGGTCCATGGGAAGAGGTGGGTCTGACTAAAGGTGTCCATGGGAAGAGGTGGGTCTGACTAAAGGTGTCCATGGGAAGAGGTGGGTCTGACTAAAGGTGTCCATGGGAAGAGGTGGGTCTGACTAAAGTGTCCATGGGAAGAGGTGGGTCTGACTAAAGGTGTCCATGGGAAGAGGTGGGTCTGACTAAAGGTGTCCATGGGAAGAGGTGGGTCTGACTAAAGGTGTCCACGGGAAGAGTTGGGTCTGACTAAAGGTGTCCATGGGAAGAGGTGGGTCTGACTAAAGGTGTCCATGGACTAAAGAGGTGGAACTGACTAAAGGTGTCCATGGGAAGTGGTGGGTCTGACTGAAGCATCCATGGGAAGAGGTGGGTCTGACTAAAGGTGTCCATGGGAAGAGGTGGGTCTGACTAAAGGTGTTTCATGGGAAGAGGTGGGTCTGACTAAAGGTGTCCATGGGAAGAGGTGGGTCTGACTAAAGGTGTCCATGGGAAGAGGTGGGTCTGACTAAAAGTGTCCATGGGAAGAGGTGGGTCTGACTAAAGGTGTCCATGGGAAGAGGTGGGTCTGACTAAAGGTGTCCATGGGAAGAGGTGGGTCTGACTAAAGGTGTCCATGGGAAGAGGTGGGTCTGACTAAAGGTGTCCATGGGAAGAGGTGGGTCTGACTAAAGGTGTCCATGGGAAGAGGTGGGTCTGACTAAAGGTGTCCATGGGAAGAGGTGGGTCTGACTAAAGTGTCCATGGGAAGAGGTGGGTCTGACTAAAGGTGTCCATGGGAAGAGGTGGGTCTGACTAAAGGTGTCCATGGGAAGAGGTGGGTCTGACTAAAGGTGTCCATGGGAAGAGGTGGGTCTGACTAAAGGTGCCCATGGGAAGAGGTGGGTCTGACTAAAGGTGTCCATGGGAAGAGGTGGGTCTGACTAAAGGTGTCCATGGGAAGAGGTGGGTCTGACTAAAGGTGTCCATGGGAAGAGGTGGGTCTGACTAAAGGTGTCCATGGGAAGAGGTGGGTCTGACTAAAGGTGTCCACGGGAAGAGGTGGGTCTGACTAAAGGTGTCCACGGGAAGAGGTGGGTCTGACTAAAGGTGTCCACGGGAAGAGGTGGGTCTGACTAAAGGTCCATGGGAAGAGGTGGTCTGACTAAAGGTGTCCATGGGAAGAGGTGGGTCTGACTAAATGTGTGCATGGGAAGAAGTGGGTCTGACTAAAGGTGTCCATGAGAAGAGGTGGGTCTGACTAAAGGTGTCCATGGGAAGAGGTGGGGAAGAGGTGGGTCTGACTAAAGGTGTCCATGGGAAGAGGTGGGTCTGACTAAAGGTGTCCATGGGAAGAGGTGGGTCTGACTAAAGTGTCCATGGGAAGAGGTGGGTCTGACTAAAGGTGTCCATGGGAAGAGGTGGGTCTGACTAAAGGTGTCCATGGGAAGAGGTGGGTCTGACTAAAGGTGTCCATGGGAAGAGGTGGGTCTGACTAAGGTGTCCATGGGAAGAGGGGGTATGACTAAAGGTGTCCATGGGAAGAGGTGGGTCTGACGAAAGTGTCCATGGGAAGAGGTGGGTCTGACTAAAGGTGTCCATGGGAAGAGGTGGGTCTGACTAAAGTGTCCATGGGAAGAGGTGGGTCTGACTAAAGGTGTCCATGGGAAGAGGTGGGTCTGACTAAAGGTGTCCATGGGAAGAGGTGGGTCTGACTAAAGGTGTCCATGGGAAGAGGTGGGTCTGACTAAAAGTGTCCATGGGAAGAGGTGGGTCTGACTAAAGGTGTCCATGGGAAGAGGTGGGTCTGACTAAAAGTGTCCATGGGAAGAGGTGGGTCTGACTAAAGGTGTCCATGGGAAGAGGTGGGTCTGACTAAAGTGTCCATGGGAAGAGGTGGGTCTGACTAAAGGTGTCCATGGGAAGAGGTGGGTCTGACTAAAGGTGTCCATGGGAAGAGGTGGGTCTGACTAAAGGTGTCCATGGGAAGAGGTGGGACTGAAGAGGTGTCCATGGGAAGAGGTGGGTCTGACTAAAGGTGTCCATGGGAAGAGGTGGGTCTGACTAAAGGTGTCCATGGGAAGAGGTGGGTCTGACTAAAGGTGTCCATGGGAAGAGGTGGGTCTGACTAAAGGTGTCCATGGGAAGAGGTGGGTCTGACTAAAGGTGTCCATGGGAAGAGGTGGGTCTGAAGGTGTCCATAAAGGTGTCCATGGGAAGAGGTGACTAAAGGTGTCTGACTAAAGTGTCCATGGGAAGAGGTGGGTCTGACTAAAGGTGTCCATGGGAAGAGGTGGGTCTGACTAAAGGTGTCCATGGGAAGAGGTGGGTCTGACTAAAGGTGTCCATGGGAAGAGGTGGGTCTGACTAAAGACTAAAGGTGTCCATGGGAAGAGGTGGGTCTGACTAAAGGTGTCCATGGGAAGAGGTGGGTCTCCATGGGAAGACTGAAAAGTGTCCATGGGAAGAGGTGGGTCTGACTAAAGGTGTCCATGGGAAGAGGTGGGTCTGACTAAAGGTGTCCATGGGAAGAGGTGGGTCTGACTAAAGGTGTCCATGGGAAGAGGTGGGTCTGACTAAAGGTGTCCATGGGAAGAGGTGGGTCTGACTAAAGGTGTCCATGGGAAGAGGTGGGTCTGACTAAAGGTGTCCATGGGAAGAGGTGGGTCTGACTAAAGGTGTCCATGGGAAGAGGTGGGTCTGACTAAAGGTGTCCATGGGAAGAGGTGGGTCTGACTAAAGGTGTCCATGGGAAGAGGTGGGTCTGACTAAAGGTGTGACTAAAGGTGTATGGGAAGAGGTGGGTCTGACTAAAGGTGTCCATGGGAAGAGGTGGGTCTGACTAAAGGTGTCCATGGGAAGAGGTGGGTCTGACTAAAGGTGTCCATGGGAAGAGGTGGGTCTGACTAAAGGTGTCCATGGGAAGAGGTGGGTCTGACTAAAGGTGTCCATGGGAAGAGGTGGGTCTGACTAAAGTGTCCATGGGAAGAGGTGGGTCTGACTAAAGGTGTCCATGGGAAGAGGTGGGTCTGACTAAAGGTGTCCATGGGAAGAGGTGGGTCTGACTAAAGGTGTCCATGGGAAGAGGTGGGTCTGACTAAAGGTGTCCATGGGAAGAGGTGGGTCTGACTAAAGGTGTCCATGGGAAGAGGTGGGTCTGACTAAAGGTGTCCATGGGAAGAGGTGGGTCTGACTAAGGTGGGGTGTCCATGGGAAGAGGTGGGTCTGACTAAAGGTGTCCATGGGAAGAGGTGGGTCTGACTAAAGGTGTCCATGGGAAGAGGTGGGTCTGACTAAAGGTGTCCATGGGAAGAGGTGGGTCTGACTAAGGTGTCCATGGGAAGAGGTGGGTCTGACTAAAGGTGTCCATGGGAAGAGGTGGGTCTGACTAAAGGTGTCCATGGGAAGAGGTGGGTCTGACTAAAGGTGTCCATGGGAAGAGGTGGGTCTGACTAAAGGTGTCCATGGGAAGAGGTGGGTCTGACTAAAGGTGTCCATGGGAAGAGGTGGGTCTGACTAAAAGTGTCCATGGGAAGAGGTGGGTCTGACTAAAGGTGTCCATGGGAAGAGGTGGGTCTGACTAAAGGTGTCCATGGGAAGAGGTGGGTCTGACTAAAGGTGTCCATGGGAAGAGGTGGGTCTGACTAAAGGTGTCCATGGAAGAAGAGGTCCATGGGTGGGTCTGACTAAAGGTGTCCATGGGAAGAGGTGGGTCTGACTAAAGGTGTCCATGGGAAGAGGTGGGTCTGACTAAAGGTGTCCATGGGAAGAGGTGGGTCTGACTAAAGGTGTCCATGGGAAGAGGTGGGTCTGACTAAAGGTGTCCATGGGAAGAGGTGGGTCTGACTAAAGGTGTCCATGGGAAGAGGTGGGTCTGACTAAAGGTGTCCATGGGAAGAGGTGGGTCTGACTAAAGGTGTCATGGGAAGAGGTGGGTCTGACTAAATGGGAAGAGGTGTCCATGGGAAGAGGTGGGTCTGACTAAAGGTGTCCATGGGAAGAGGTGTCCATGGGAAGAGATGGGTCTGACTAAAGGTGTCCATGGGAAGAGGTGGGTCTGACTAAAGTGTCCATGGGAAGAGGTGGGTCTGACTAAAGGTGTCCATGGGAAGAGGTGGGTCTGACTAAAGGTGTCCATGGGAAGAGGTGGGTCTGACTAAGGTGTCCATGGGAAGAGGTGGGTCTGACTAAACTGGTGTCCATGGGAAGAGGTGGGTCTGACTAAAGGTGTCCATGGGAAGAGGTGGGTCTGACTAAAGGTGTCCATGGGAAGAGGTGGGTCTGACTAAAGGTGTCCATGGGAAGAGGTGGGTCTGACTAAAGGTGTCCATAGGAAGAGGTGGGTCTGACTAAAGGTGTCCATTGGAAGAGGTGGGTCTGACTAAAGGTGCCCATGCGAAGAGGTGGGTCTGATTAAAACTGTCCATGGGAAGAGGTGGGTCTGACTAAAGGTGCCCATGGGAAGAGGTGGGTCTGACTAAAGGTGTCCATGGGAAGAGGTGGGTCTGACTAAAGGTGCCCATGGGAAGAGGTGGGTCTGACTAAAGGTGTCCATGGGAAGAGGTGGGTCTGACTAAAGGTGTCCATGGGAAGAGGTGGGTCTGACTAAAGTGTCCATGGGAAGAGGTGGGTCTGACTAAAGGTGTCCATGGGAAGAGGTGGGTCTGACTAAAGGTGTCCATGGGAAGAGGTGGGTCTGACTAAAGGTGTCCATGGGAAGAGGTGGGTCTGACTAAAGGTGTCCATGGGAAAGGTGTCCATGTCCATGGGAAGAGGTGGGTCTGACTAAAGGTGTCCATGGGAAGAGGTGGGTCTGACTAAAAGTGTCCATGGGAAGAGGTGGGTCTGACTAAAGGTGTCCATGGGAAGAGGTGGGTCTGGGTCCATGGGATGAGGTGGGTCTGACTAAAGGTGTCCATGGGAAGAGGTGGGACTGATTAAAGGTGTCCATGGGAAGAGGTGACACTAACTAAAGGTGTCCATGGGAAGAGGTGGGTCTGACTAAAGGTGTCCATGGGAAGAGGTGGGTCTGACTAAAGGTGTCCATGGGAAGAGGTGGGTCTGACTAAAGGTGTCCATGGGAAGAGGTGGGTCTGACTAAAGGTGTCCATGACAAGAGGTGGGTCTGACTAAAAGTGTCCATGGGAAGAGGTGGGTCTGACTAAAGGTGTCCATGGGAAGAGGTGGGTCTGATTAAAGGTGTCCATGGGAAGAGGTGGGTCTGACTAAAGGTGTCCATGGGAAGAGGTGGGTGTGACTAAAGTGTCCACGGGAAGAGGTGGGTCTGACTAAAGGTGTCCATGGGAAGAGGTGGGTCTGACTAAAGGTGTCCATGGGAAGAGGTGGGTCTGACTAAAGGTGTCCATGGGAAGAGGAGGGTCTGACTAAAGGTGTCCATGGGAAGAGGTGGGTCTGAATAAAGTGTCCACGGGAAGAGGTGGGTCTGACTAAAGTGTCTATGGGAAGAGGTGGGTCTGACTAAAGGTGTCCATGGGAAGAGGTGGGACTAACTAAAGGTGTCCATGGGAAGAAATGGGACTGACTAAAAGTGTTCATGGGAAGAGGTGGGTCGGCCTAAAGGTGTCCATGGGAAGAGATGGGTCTGACTAAAGGTCCATAGGAAGAAGTGGGTCTGACTAAAGGTGTCCATGGGAAGAGGTGGGTCTGACTAAAGGTGTCCATGGGAAGAGGTGGGTCTGACTAAAGGTGTCCATGGGAAGAGGTGGGTCTGACTAAAGGTGTCCATGGGAAGAGGTGGGTCTGACTAAAGGTGTCCATGGGAAGAGGTGGGTCTGACTAAAGGTGGGTCTCCATGGGAAGAGGTGGGTCTGACTAAAGGTGTCCATGGGAAGAGGTGGGTCTGACTAAAGGTGTGTCCATGGGAAGAGGTGGGTCTGACTAAAGGTGTCCATGGGAAGAGGTGGGTCTGACTAAAGGTGTCCATGGGAAGAGGTGGGTCTGACTAAAGGTGTCCATGGGAAGAGGTGGGTCTGACTAAAGGTGTCCATGGGAAGAGGTGGGTCTGACTAAAGGTGTCCATGGGAAGAGGTGGGTCTGACTAAAGGTGTCCATGGGAAGAGGTGGGTCTGACTAAAGGTGTCCATGGGAAGAGGTGGGTCTGACTAAAGGTGTCCATGGGAAGAGGTGGGTCTGACTAAAGGTGTCCATGGGAAGAGGTGGGTCTGACTAAAGGTGTCCATGGGAAGAGGTGGGTCTGACTAAAGGTGTCCATGGGAAGAGGTGGGTCTGACTAAAGGTGTCCATGGGAAGAGGTGGGTCTGACTAAAGGTGTCCATGGGAAGAGGTGGGTCTGACTAAAGGTGTCCATGGGAAGAGGTGGGTCTGACTAAAGGTGTCCATGGGAAGAGGTGGGTCTGACTAAAGGTGTCCATGGGAAGAGGTGGGTCTGACTAAAGGTGTCCATGGGAAGAGGTGGGTCTGACTAAAGGTGTCCATGGGAAGAGGTGGGTCTGACTAAAGGTGTCCATGGGAAGAGGTGGGTCTGACTAAAGGTGTCCATGGGAAGAGGTGGGTCTGACTAAAGGTGACTGGGAAGAGGTGGGTCTGACTAAAGGTGTCCATGGGAAGAGGTGGGTCTGACTAAAGGTGTCCATGGGAAGAGGTGGGTCTGACTAAAGGTGTCCATGGGAAGAGGTGGGTCTGACTAAAGGTGTCCATGGGAAGAGGTGGGTCTGACTAAAGGTGTCCATGGGAAGAGGTGGGTCTGACTAAAGGTGTCCATGGGAAGAGGTGGGTCTGACTAAAGGTGTCCATGGGAAGAGGTGGGTCTGACTAAAGGTGTCCATGGGAAGAGGTGGGTCTGACTAAAGGTGTCCATGGGAAGAGGTGGGTCTGACTAAAGGTGTCCATGGGAAGAGGTAGGTCTGACTAAAGTGTCCACGGGAAGAGGTGGGTCTGACTATAGGTGTCCATGGGAAGAGGTGGGTCTGACTATAGGTGTCCATGGGAAGAGGTGGGTCTGACAGAAGTGTCCATGGGAAGAGGTGCGTCTGACTAAAGGTGTCCATGGGTAGAGGTGGGTCTGACTAAAGGTGTCAATGGGAAGAGGTGGGTCTGAGTAAAGGTGTCCATGGGAAGAGGTTGGTCTGACTGAAGTGTCCATGGGAAGAGGTGGGTCTGACTAAAGGTGTCCATGGGAAGAGGTGGGTCTGACTAAAGGTGTCCATGGGAAGAGGGGGGTCTGACTAAAGGTGTCCATGGGAAGAGGTGGGTCTGACTAAAGGTGTCCATGGGAAGAGGTGGGTCTGACTAAAGGTGTCCATGGGAAGAGGTGGGTCTGACTAAAGGTGTCCATGGGAAGAGGTGGGTCTGACTAAAGGTGTCCATGGGAAGAGGTGGGTGTGACTAAAGGTGTCCATGGGAAGAGGTGGGTCTGACTAAAGGTGTCCATGGGAAGAGGTGGGTCTGACTAAAGGTGTCCATGGGAAGAGGTGGGTCTGACTAAAGGTGTCCATGGGAAGAGGTGGGACTGACTAAAGGTGTCCATGGGAAGAGGTGGGTCTGACTAAAGGTGTCCATGGGAAGAGGTGGGTCTGACTAAAGGTGTCCATGGGAAGAGGAGGGTCTGACTAAAGGTGTCCATGGGAAGAGGTGGGTCTGACTAAAGGTGTCCATGGGAAGAGGTGGGTCTGACTAAAGGTGTCCATGGGAAGAGGTGGGTCTGACTAAAGGTGTCCATGGGAAGAGGTGGGTCTGACTAAAGGTGTCCATGGGAAGAGGTGGGTCTGACTAAAGGTGTCCATGGGAAGAGGTGGGTCTGACTAAAGGTGTCCATGGGAAGAGGTGGGTCTGACTAAAGGTGTCCATGGGAAGAGGTGGGTCTGACTAAAGTGTCCATGGGAAGAGGTGGGTCTGACTAAAGGTGTCCATGGGAAGAGGTGGGTCTGACTAAAGGTGTCCATGGGAAGAGGTGGGTCTGACTAAAGGTGTCCATGGGAAGAGGTGGGTCTGACTAAAGGTGTCCATGGGAAGAGGTGGGTCTGACTAAAGGTGTCCATGGGAAGAGGTGGGTCTGACTAAAGGTGTCCATGGGAAGAGGTGGGTCTGACTAAAGGTGTCCATGGGAAGAGGTGGGTCTGACTAAAGGTGTCCATGGGAAGAGGTGGGTCTGACTAAAGGTGTCCATGGGAAGAGGTGGGTCTGACTAAAGGTGTCCATGGGAAGAGGTGGGTCTGACTAAAGGTGTCCATGGGAAGAGGTGGGTCTGACTAAAGGTGTCCATGGGAAGAGGTGGGTCTGACTAAAGGTGTCCATGGGAAGAGGTGGGTCTGACTAAAGGTGTCCATGGGAAGAGGTGGGTCTGACTAAAGGTGTCCATGGGAAGAGGTGGGTCTGACTAAAGGTGTCCATGGGAAGAGGTGGGTCTGACTAAAGGTGTCCATGGGAAGAGGTGGGTCTGACTAAAGGTGTCCATGGGAAGAGGTGGGTCTGACTAAAGGTGTCCATGGGAAGAGGTGGGTCTGACTAAAGGTGTCCATGGGAAGAGGTGGGTCTGACTAAAGGTGTCCATGGGAAGAGGTGGGTCTGACTAAAGGTGTCCATGGGAAGAGGTGGGTCTGACTAAAGGTGTCCATGGGAAGAGGTGGGTCTGACTAAAGGTGTCCATGGGAAGAGGTGGGTCTGACTAAAGGTGTCCATGGGAAGAGGTGGGTCTGACTAAAGGTGTCCATGGGAAGAGGTGGGTCTGACTAAAGGTGTCCATGGGAAGAGGTGGGTCTGACTAAAGGTGTCCATGGGAAGAGGTGGGTCTGACTAAAGGTGTCCATGGGAAGAGGTGGGTCTGACTAAAGGTGTCCATGGGAAGAGGTGGGTCTGACTAAAGGTGTCCATGGGAAGAGGTGGGTCTGACTAAAGGTGTCCATGGGAAGAGGTGGGTCTGACTAAAGGTGTCCATGGGAAGAGGTGGGTCTGACTAAAGGTGTCCATGGGAAGAGGTGGGTCTGACTAAAGGTGTCCTGGGGAAGAGGTGGGTCTGACTAAAGGTCTCCATGGGAAGAGGTGGGTCTGACTAAAGGTGTCCATGGGAAGAGGTGGGTCTGACTAAAGGTGTCCATGGGAAGAGGTGGGTCTGACTAAAGGTGTCCATGGGAAGAGGTGGGTCTGACTAAAGGTGTCCATGGGAAGAGGTGGGTCTGACTAAAGGTGTCCATGGGAAGAGGTGGGTCTGACTAAAGGTGTCCATGGGAAGAGGTGGGTCTGACTAAAGGTGTCCATGGGAAGAGGTGGGTCTGACTAAAGGTGTCCATGGGAAGAGGTGGGTCTGACTAAAGGTGTCCATGGGAAGAGGTGGGTCTGACTAAAGGTGTCCATGGGAAGAGGTGGGTCTGACTAAAGGTGTCCATGGGAAGAGGTGGGTCTGACTAAAGGTGTCCATGGGAAGAGGTGGGTCTGACTAAAGGTGTCCATGGGAAGAGGTGGGTCTGACTAAAGGTGTCCATGGGAAGAGGTGGGTCTGACTAAAGGTGTCCATGGGAAGAGGTGGGTCTGACTAAAGGTGTCCATGGGAAGAGGTGGGTCTGACTAAAGGTGTCCATGGGAAGAGGTGGGTCTGACTAAAGGTGTCCATGGGAAGAGGTGGGTCTGACTAAAGGTGTCCATGGGAAGAGGTGGGTCTGACTAAAGGTGTCCATGGGAAGAGGTGGGTCTGACTAAAGGTGTCCATGGGAAGAGGTGGGTCTGACTAAAGGTGTCCATGGGAAGAGGTGGGTCTGACTAAAGGTGTCCATGGGAAGAGGTGGGACTGACTAAAGGTGGGTCTGTGTCCATGGGAAGAGGTGGGTCTGACTAAAGGTGTCCATGGGAAGAGGTGGGTCTGACTTAAGGTGTCCATGGGAAGAGGTGGGTCTGACTAAAGGTGTCCATGGGAAGAGGTGGGTCTGACTAAAGGTGTCCATGGGAAGAGGTGGGTCTGACTAAAGGTGTCCATGGGAAGAGGTGGGTCTGACTAAAGGTGTCCATGGGAAGAGGTGGGACTGACTATAGGTGTTCATGGGAAGAGGTGGGTCTGACTAAAGGTGTCCATGGGAAGAGGTGGGTCTGACTAAAGGTGTCCATGGGAAGAGGTGGGTCTGACTAAAGGTGTCCATGGGAAGAGGTGGGTCTGACTAAAGGTGTCCATGGGAAGAGGTGGGTCTGACTAAAGGTGTCCATGGGAAGAGGTGGGTCTGACTAAAGGTGTCCATGGGAAGAGGTGGGTCTGACTAATGGGTCCATGGGAAGAGGTGGGTCTGACTAAAGGTGTCCATGGGAAGAGGTGGGTCTGACTAAAGGTGTCCATGGGAAGAGGTGGGTCTGACTAAAGGTGTCCATGGGAAGAGGTGTGTCTGACTAAAGGTGTCCATGGGAAGAGGTGGGTCTGACTAAAGGTGTCCATGGGAAGAGGTGGGTCTGACTAAAGGTGTCCATGGGAAGAGGTGGGTCTGACTAAAGTGTCCATGGGAAGAGGTGGGTCTGACTAAAGGTGTCCATGGGAAGAGGTGGGTCTGACTAAAGGTGTCCATGGGAAGAGGTGGGTCTGACTAAAGGTGTCCATGGGAAGAGGTGGGTCTGACTAAAGGTCCATGGGAAGAAGTGGGTCTGACTAAAGGTGTCCATGGGAAGAGGTGGGTCTGACTAAAGGTGTCCATGGGAAGAGGTGGGTCTGACTAAAGGTGTCCATGGGAAGAGGTGGATCTGACTAAAGGTGTCCATGGGAAGAGGTGGGTCTGACTAAAGGTGTCCATGGGAAGAGGTGGGTCTGACTAAAGGTGTCCATGGGAAGAGGTGGGTCTGACTAAAGGTGTCCATGGGAAGAGGTGGGTCTGACTAAAGGTGCCCATGGGAAGAGGTGGGTCTGACTAAAGGTGTCCATGGGAAGAGGTGGGTCTGACTAAGGTGTCCATGGGAAGAGGTGGGTATGACTAAAGGTGTCCATGGGAAGAGGTGGGTCTGACTAAAGTGTCCATGGGAAGAGGTGGGTCTGCCTAAAGGTGTCCATGGGAAGAGGTGGGTCTGACTAAAGGTGTCCATAGGAAGAGGTGGGTCTGACTAAAGGTGTCCATGGGAAGAGGTGG
>NW_025570774.1:0-7500 GCF_020424385.1 Procambarus clarkii
AAGAGTGTGAGGGTGTAGGTAAGAGTGTGAGGGTGTAGGTAAGAGTGTGAGGGTGTAGGTAAGAGTGTGAGGGTGTAGGTAAGAGTGTGGGGGTGTAGGTAAGAGTGTGGGGGTGTAGGTAAGAGTGTGAGGGTGTAGGTAAGTGTGTGAGGGAGTGTAGGTAAGAGTGTGAGGGTGTAGGTAAGAGTGTGAGGGTGTAGGTAAGTGTGTGAGGGAGTGTAGGTAAGAGTGTGAGGGTGTAGGTAAGAGTGTGAGGGTGTAGGTAAGTGTGTGAGGGGTGTAGGTAAGAGTATGAGGGTACAGGTAAGAGTGTGAGGGTGTAGGTAAGAGTGTGGGGGTGTAGGTAACAGTGTGAGGGTGTAGGTAAGAGTGTGAGGGTGTAGGTAAGAGTGTGAGGGTGTAGGTAAGAGTGTGAGGGTGTAGGTAAGAGTGATGGTACAGGTAAGAGTGTGAGGGTGTAGGTAAGAGTGTGGGGGTATAGGTGAGGGTGTAGGTAAGAGTGTGTGGGTGTAGGTAAGAGTGTGAGGGTGTAGGTAAGAGTGTGAGGGTGTAGGTAAGAGTGTGAGGGTGTAGGTAAGTGTGTGAGGTTGTAGGTAAGAGTGTGAGGGTGTAGGTAAGAGTGTGAGGGTGTAGGTAAGAGTGTGAGGGTGTAGGTAAGAGTGTGAGGGTGTAGGTAAGAGTGTGAGGGTGTAGGTAAGTGTGTGAGGGTATAGGTAAGAGTGTGAGGGTGTAGGTAAGAGTGTGAGGGTGTAGGTAAGAGTGTGAGGGTGTAGGTAAGAGTGTGAGGGTGTAGGTAAGTGTCTGAGGGTGTAGGTAAGAGTGTGAGGGTGTAGGTAAGAGTGTGAGGGTGTAGGTAAGAGTGTGAGGGTGTAGGTAAGAGTGTGAGGGTGTAGGTAAGAGTGTGAGGGTGTAGGTAAGAGTGTGAGGGTGTAGGTAAGAGTGTGAGGGTGTAGGTAAGAGTGTGAGGGTGTAGGTAAGTGTGTGAGGGTGTAGGTAAGAGTGTGAGGGTGTAGGTAAGAGTGTGAGGGTGTAGGTAAGAGTGTGAGGGTGTAGGTAAGAGTGTGAGGGTGTAGGTAAGAGTGTGAGGGTGTAGGTAAGAGAGTGTGAGGGTGTAGGTAAGAGTGTGAGGGTGTAGGTAAGAGTGTGAGGGTGTAGGTAAGAGTGTGAGGGTGTAGGTAAGAGTGTGAGGGTGTAGGTAAGTGTGTGAGGGTGTAGGTAAGAGTGTGAGGGTGTAGGTAAAGAGTGTGAGGGTGTAGGTAAGAGTGAGGGGGTGTAGGTAAGAGTGTGAGGGTGTAGGTAAGAGTGTGAGGGGGTGTAGGTAAGAGTGTGAGGGTGTAGGTAAGAGTGTGAGGGTGTAGGTAAGAGTGTGAGGGTGTAGGTAAGAGTGTGAGGGTGTAGGTAAGAGTGTGAGGGTGTAGGTAAGAGTGTGAGGTGTAGGTAAGAGTGTGAGGGTGTAGGTAAGTGTGTGAGGGTGTAGGTAAGAGTGTGAGTGTGTAGGTAAGAGTGTGAGGGTGTAGGTAAGTGTGTGAGGGTGTAGGTAAGTGTGTGAGGGTGTAGGTAAGTGTGTGAGGGTGTAGGTAAGAGTGTGAGGGTGTAGGTAAGAGTGTGAGGGTGTAGGTAAGAGTGTGAGGGTGTAGGTAAGAGTGTGAGGGTGTAGGTAAGAGTGTGAGGGTGTAGGTAAGAGTGTGAGGGTGTAGGTAAGAGTGTGAGGGTGTAGGTAAGAGTGTGAGGGTGTAGGTAAGAGTGTGGGGGTGTAGGTAAGAGTGTGAGGGTACAGGTAAGAGTGAGGGTACAGGTAAGAGTGTGGGGGTGTAGGTAAGAGTGTGAGGGTGTAGGTAAGAGTGTGGGGGTGTAGGTAAGAGTGTGAGGGTGTAGGTAAGAGTGTGAGGGTGTAGGTAAGAGTGTGAGGGTACAGGTAAGAGTGAGGGTACAGGTAAGAGTGTGGGGGTGTAGGTAAGAGTGTGAGGGTGTAGGTAAGAGTGTGGGGGTGTAGGTAAGAGTGTGAGAGTGTAGGTAAGCATTAGATAAATTGTTGAAACTTTCAAAATATAATAATTAAATTACCGAACTAAATAAATGAAATTAATTAGATTATTGAATATAAAAGAATGAAATAATGATTATAATATCTTTAGTTATATTAATAAGAGGCTCTGGGCAGGAAGGTATGCAAGAGGGAAGACCTGGAGGCTCCCTTGAGGTGCTTCCGGGGCTTAGCGTCCCCGCGGCCCGGTCGTCGACCAGGCCTCCTAAGGCTGCATCCAAGACTCCCTCACAATCTTCTCTCACTCCTACATTTCCTTCTTCCCTCCCATATAAACTCCTCCTCACTCTCACAGCCCAATTACGGGTTATTCATGCCCGTGCCACCTCTTGGGTGGCTTAATCTCCATCAATTATCAATCTCACAGCCCAGTTACAGCTCCTGTGCCAGGTAGGTTCACTACGGGCTCACCATAGTCCGTGCTACTTGCCCCGCTCCTGTGCCAGGTAAGTCCACTACGGGCTCACCATAGTCCGTGCTACTTGCCCCGCTCCTGTGCCAGGTAAGTCCACTACGGGCTCACCATAGTCCGTGCTACTTGCCCCGCTCCTGTGCCAGGTAAGTCCACTACGGGCTCACCATAGTCCGTGCTACTTGCCCCGCTCCTGTGCTAGGTAAGTCCACTACGGGCTCACCATAGTCCGTGCTACTTGCCCCGCTCCTGTGCCAGGTAAGTCCACTACGGGCTCACCATAGTCCGTGCTACTTGCCCCGCTCCTGTGCCAGGTAGGTTCACTACGGGCTCACCATAGTCCGTGCTACTTGCCCCGCTCCTGTGCCAGGTAGGTTCACTACGGGCTCACCATAGTCCGTGCTACTTGCCCCGCTCCTGTGCCAGGTAAGTCCACTACGGGCTCGCCATAGTCCGTGCTACTTGCCCCGCTCCTGTGCCAGGTAAGTCCACTACGGGCTCACCATAGTCCGTGCTACTTGCAACTTTTGGTTATGAGAAGCTGAATCTAAAATAATATCTCACAGGTTTGCCCAGGGTAAAGCCCTCAGGGCGCCGCCCCCAGGGCGCCGCCCCCCCCAGGGTTTAACACAGTTTATGTTAACATGTTGGCTGGGAATTAATCCAGGAGGGGGGAGGGGAGAGAAGGAAGGGGTGACCCAAGCACAACTACCACTACCACACTCATACTCAACTCTGCTCTACCGTATTAATCGACAATGTTGACAAGGACTCATTAATGAGAACAGTGGCAGCATTATTAATACTGATAATAATAATAATATAGTGACAGTGGCAGTGTGTGTGTGGGTTTCCTGAGACCACACACACACACACACACACACACACACACACACACACACATCTGGAGCGAAAGAACTTTGTAACACAGCATCAACATGGATTCAGGGATGGCAGGTCCTGCCTCACAGGGTTACTTGAATTCTATGACCAGGCAACAAAAATAAGGCAAGAAAGAGAAGGGTGGGCGGACTGCATATTTTTGGATTGTCAGAAAGCCTTTGACACAGTGCCACACAAGAGGTTAGTGAAAAACTGGAGATGCAGGCTGGAGTGAAAGGGAAGGTACTCCGTTGGATACAGGAGTACCTAAGTAACAGGAGACAACGAGTCAGTGTGAGGGGTGAGGTCTCAGATTGGCGAGACGTTACGAGTGGAGTACCGCAGGGTCAGTCCTTGGACCTATACTGTTTCTGATATATGTAAATGATCTTCCAGAGGGTATAGAATCGTTTCTCTCAATGTTTGCCGATGATGCAAAATTATGAGGAGGATTGAAACTGAGGACGATAGTAGGAGGCTACAAGATGACCTAGACAGACTGAGTGAATGGTCCAACAAATGGCTGTTGAAGTTCAACCCGAGTAAATGCAAAGTAATGAAACTAGGTGGTGGAAATAGGAGGCCAAACACAGGATACAGAATAGGAGATGAAGTACTTAATGAAACGAACAGAGAGAAAGATCTAGGAGTTGATATCACACCAAACCTGTCTCCTGAAGCCCACATAAAAAGAATAACGTCTGCGGCATATGCGAGGCTGGCTAACATCAGAACAGCGTTCAGGAACCTGTGTAAGGAATCATTCAGAATCTTGTACACCACATATGTAAGACCAATCCTGGAGTATGCGGCCCCAGCATGGAGCCCGTACCTTGTCAAGCACAAGACGAAGCTGGAAAAAGTCCAAAGGTATGCCACTAGACTAGTCCCAGAACTAAGAGGCATGAGTTACGAGGAAAGGCTGCGGGAAATGCACCTTACGACACTGGAAGACAGAAGAGTAAGGGGAGACATGATCACAACCTACAAAATCCTCAGAGGAATCGACCGGGTAAACAAAGATAAACTATTCAACACTGGTGGGACGCGAACAAGGGGACACAGGTGGAAACTGAGTACTCACATGAGCCACAGAGACGTTAGAAGGAACTTTTTTAGTGTCAGAGTAGTTAACGGATGGAATGCATTAGGCAGTGATGTGGTGGAGGCTGACTCCATACACAGTTTTAAATGTAGATATGATAGAGCCCAGTAGGCTCAGGAATCTGTACACCAGTTGATTGACAGTTGAGAGGCGGGACCAAAGAGCCAAAGCTCAACCCCCGCAAGCACAAATAGGTGAGTACAAATAGGTGAGTACACACACACACACACACACACACACACACACACACACACACACGCGCACACACACACACACACACACACACACACACACACACACACACACACACACACACACACATGTGTGTGGGGCCTCGTAGTGTGGATAAGAGTGTGAGCGCTATCTGTGGGGCCTCGTAGCCTGGTGGATAGCGCGCAGGACTGTGGCGCGGGTTCGATTCCCGCACGAGGCAGAAACAAATGGGCAAAGTTTCTTTCACCCTAAGTGCCCCTGTTACCTAGCAGTAAATAGGTACCTGGGAGTTAGTCAGCTGTCACGGGCTGCTTCCTGGGGTGTGTGTGTGTGGGGGGGGGAAAGAAAAAAAAAAAAGTAGTTAGTAAACAGTTGATTGACAGTTGAGAGGCGGGCCGAAAGAGCAAAGCTCAACCCCCGCAAAAACACAACTAGTAAACACACAACTAGTAAACACACACACACACACACACACACACACACACACACACACACACACACACGGTGTATGCTTAATGAGGCATCAGACAAAACTGGGATCGGTAACGGAAAGGATTTCCTTCAGAGGATATGAAAGGAAAATCTGATTGAATTTTTATACCATAAAAATTATGATTGAAGGAGAGAGTATCGCTTGACTCCGTATATCAATCACTGCCGCAGCTCTATATATAGAGTCATAGAACTTGTAGGGTTAATATTATTATGTTGACCAGACCACACACTAGAAGTTGAAGGGACGACGACGTTTCGGTCCGTCCTGGACCATTCTCAAGTCGATTGTGAAATTATTACTATGATAATGATACTGATGATGGTGATAGTGAAGGTGGAGGCTGATGGTGAGAGTGAGATAGTGTATGTGTGTGTGTGCTCACCTAATTGTGCTTGCGGGGTTGAGCTCTGGCTCTTTAGTCCCGTCTGTCAACTGGTGTACAGGTTCCTGAGCCTATTGGGCTCTATCATATCTACACTTGAAACTGTGTATGGAGTCAGCCTCCACCACATCACTGCCTAATGCATTCCATTTGTCAACTACTCTGACACTATTTTTTGTAATGTTTCTATGACTCATTAGGGCACTCAATTACCACCTGTGTCCCTTAGTGCGGATATACCTTGTGTTAAATAATCTGTCTGTATCTACCCTATCAATTCCGTTGAGAATCGTGTATGTGGTGATCATATCCTCCCTAGCTCTTCTGTCTTCCAGCGACGTGAGGTTTAATTCCCGTAGTCTCTCCTCGTAGCTCATACCCCTCAGTTCGGGTACTACTCTGGTGGCAAATCTTTGAACCTTTTCCAGGTTTTTGTGTGTGTGTGTGAGAGAGAGAGAGGGGAGAAGGGAGAGAGAGACATAAAGGTGTTAGGTAGGAAGGTAGGGAGGTAGGGAGGGAGGGATGTAGGTAAAGTGATCACAGGAGAACACGCAGGGTTCTAAGTCTTGCTTATTACGCTTCTCTCTGTATTTCACTACCTTGGGAGCATTTCTATAATGTTTACAGAACTAGGAATGACTAGTGTTATCATGTAGTAGTCCTGACGTTCCGGGTTCGATTCCCGGTGGAGACGGAGACAAATGGGCAAAATGTTTCTTTCACCCTGATGCCCCTGCTACCTAGCAGTAAATAGGTACCTGGGAGTTAGATAGCTGCTACTGGCTGCTTCACGGGGGTGGGGGGGGGGGGGTAACACAAAGGAGGCCTGGTCGAGGACCGGGCCGCGGGGACGCAAAGCCCCGAAATCATCTCAAGATAACCTCAAGATAAGATGTAACGTAAATGATGCTAATGTTTATTCTTCTTTCAATTTACTTCACTTGTTATCATATTTCTTTATCACAATTAATATTATTATCACTCAGATTATTAGATAATCAGATAATATTATTATCACTCAGATTATTAGATAATCAGATAATATTAGTATCACTCAGATTATTAGATAATCAGATAATATTATTATCACTCAGATTATTAGATAATCAGATAATATTATTATCACTCAGATTATTAGATAATCAGATAATATTATTATCACTCAGATTATTAGATAATCAGATAATATTATCATCACTCAGAGAAATCACATTAACGTGTTGAATCTATGTGAAAATCAATTGGAGCCATGCAGGGGATTCGAACCTGCAAAATGGGTACTCCCAAGCCTACGAAAAACTGAAAAACCACTAAGCTATGGGCTGGGAAGACCCGGCACATGGGTTCGAATCTTCATGACGGCGGTCGGCCGAGCGGATAGCACGCTGGACTTGTGATCCTGTGGTCTTGGGTTCGATCCCAGGCGCCGGTGAGAAACAATGGGCAGAGTTTCTTTCACCCTATGCCCCTGTTACCTAGCAGTAAAATAGGTACATGGGTGTTAGTCAGCTGTCACGGGCTGCTTCCTGGGGGTGGAGGCCTGGTCGAGGACCGGGCCGCGGGGACACTAAAGCCCCGAAATCATCTCAAGATAACCTCAAGAATCATCTCAAGATAGCCTCAAGATAACGGCTCCTTGTAGATTTCCTCGTTGGATTCTTATTTTTACAAGTGGTATTTTGTCTCATTATCATTCTTATTCTTATATTAATTATTAATAATAATATTAATAAACAAATGATAATTGTTAATTGAGAATGAGTGAGGCAGCGGAGGCAGCGTCCCCTCACTATAACAAGTGCCATAACTCCCGATAATTACTGACAGCCTCACTAACGACTGTACCACCCAATTACAGTGTCGGCTTGCTTGGCTCTGCCACCCTATACGACGCTGTATCACGCTCTACGACGCTGTACCACCCTATACGACGCTCTACCACGCTATACGACGCTGTAGCACGCTA